>JAQFXU010000492.1:0-51560 GCA_034693705.1 Spatulosminthurus flaviceps | reverse complement strand
ATGTGCTTCACCCTGAACAAGCTCCCAGCTTGTGCTCCTGGTTACCAACCCAAGAAGATGGTCCAGAAACAAACCAAGGTGTACTGCATGAAACAAGGAGATCAAGCTCAAGCTGAACAGATCAAGAAGGAGATCCAAGCTGGTCAACACCGTGACTTCTCCTCCAAACCACAACAACAAATGCGCGTTGCTGTTCCCCAACAGTGCACCCGCTACTAAATACTCACCCTGAACTTGTACCCACGAAAATGTATTCTGGCTAGTCCGAATCCAATTCCCGCACAAAATGGAATCCAAAAATAGTCAAAATTCCTTTCTGCCTTTTCCTATCCCCTTTCTATGATTTTGCATCTGAAATATCTGAATGTAACTTATTATGTACGCCATGTGTTTGGTGTAAGCATGCTTGTAAACACCGAAGAATTTCAATGAATTACAGTTTTGGGGATTCTGCTTCATTTGGGATAAGACCTTGGTCTTGTCACTGAATGTGCCCCGTTCATTAGTACAAACTTCAAAGAATATTGTGCCGTAGTTTTCCCCATTTTTGTTGCCAGATTTCCCCGTCTAAATTTGAACGCAGGTCGTGCTGACGTGCGAAGTACCTAATTTGATTTGCAGCAGGTTTTATCTAGGACTGTCTTTTGAAATTGAAGTTTTAGTGTTGTTACCAACTTGCTTGGAGTGTACGACAGTGACATACTGTCAAGTTGCAATTTCGTAATATCCGTTGAATAAATTGGCTAACGAGCATCGAAAAAAACTATATTTTAATTCTCATGCTACTTATTTTCGCCCAACTCATACATTCCAGATCTACCTCTTTCGGTATTTTTATATCTGACCCTCAAACTCTGGCCCATTTTCAGGTCAGAGACAAAACCACGGTCCCCTTCATGAGCGAACGCTATGCTCAACAACAATTTGTTGTCACACAAAAATTGGCTCGGTCGCAACGAGACAGGCGGGAAAAAGAACAATGAACATTTTTATCTCGCCCCACCCAAAAGATCGATCGTCTATACCACCCTTATTTTTAGTTTAACAAGACAAAAAGACACAGCTCGGTCGTTATAAGACAGAGCACAAATGTCTTTGGTTAATCTCACGAGAAATAATATCTTTGAATTTCTTACTGTATAAGGAAAATGAAATGCATTTTTTACTGTGATTTTTTTTAGTATTGTATGTACATATAATGATTTTAGGATTTTGTGGAAGGGACGATTTTTAACCTAAATCATATTTTTCTTCCTTTTACATATTTTTCCAGGTATATAAAGCCCGGGCTTGAACGTTGATATTTATGAGAGAAGCGATAAAATGCGCCCGTGCAGGGAAACCCTATACCCTCAAAAGCGTCGGTCCTATGACTAATAGAGCAATAAAATAAGTGGCAGTAAATCCAGTTTTCAATGTAGATGTGTAATAAGGTTTTCATTTTGAAAAATTTTGAAAAATGAGTTTTTTGAGTGTATAGTATAGCTCCATAACATGAGATTTTAACGGAAAAACTTTGCCACTCAATATAGGGCGAAATTGTTGAAAAATCATAGTATCAGTGTTTTTTGGGTGTAGTCTAGCTCGGCGACAAGAGGAAAGGATTTAGAACGACTTGTCCGAATTATTTGGCAAAGTTCAACATGAGGAATTACGCAATTACGCCTTCCATGGCCACTCTTGGAATTTTATTGTAAACAATTGCAGGAGTCTTCCTGCTGGCAAGAAAAGTCCTTTTGCTGTAACGCCTGAATTTCCAAATTTTCTTCAAAATGTGTTAGATGTTGAAGTTTCACGAGTCCAACTACATGTCAAAAACCACTTTTTTCGAGGAAAACTTTTCATTTCCACTTTTAAACTTTTAGAGCGCTCAAGACGCTTAGTAATCATGGTATTTACCCGGAATACGTGCCTAACGCAGCCATAAGCCATATGTAGGGTTTTTTTTTCAAGCAAAACTGGCAGTTTTATGGATGAAAATAAATTATTGTGTCTTAAAAATTTGAAACACTTTAAAGTGGTGTCGTGTCTAAAATTAATTGGTGTGGTACATTTTTCTGAAAGCATTGCCCACTTCATCCTTTTATAAAATTTACCATAGCAGCACGACGGCTTTGGCTGTAATAGGCACCACTTTCTGTACTAAATTTTTGCAAGGACTAATAATCGTATAATTATGCATGAGATTTTTCAGTGGGCCCCAAATTTTTCCCATTTTCCGGGATTTTTGGTGTGATTATGCAAAACAAGCCATGTTCTCACAATTATCCGTTGCTTAATAAATCCACGTCGAGCCCTCCAGTTTCAGCACTGAAGAGGTAGGCAGGTGAAATACTATGAAAAGATTTCATACAGATTCATGGAAAGCCATCAGGGCACACTGAAGAATCTGTATAATTTATGCAATTATTAGTCCCTGCCAAAAATTTTCCTCATTCGTACTTGATCCTGCAAGAATCATGTACGACATAAAATTATGACAATACCTTTACTAAGCCAAAATACCTGGTTTTTTTATATTTAATTTCCACGTCAGGAAATATGGGCGAATTTCTTTTATATAATCACGCCAAAAATCCTGGATATATGGAAAAACCGATACGGGGACCTATTACGGCCAATGCCGTCGAGCTGCTATGGTAAATTTTATAAAAGGATGAAGTGGGTAATGCTTTTAGAAAAATCTACCACACCAATTAATTTTAGACACGTACCACTTAAGAGAGGAAAATTTAAAGTGTTTAAAATTTTTAAGACACAACAATTTATTTTCACCCATAAAACCGCAGTTTTGATAAAAATCCCTATGGCTTGTAGCTACGTTAGGTAACTATTCAGGGTAAATACCATGATTACTAAGCTTCTTGTCTGAAAGTGGACTCGTGAAACTTCTAAATCCCCAGCTTGAGCGCCACTTAAATTTCTGAATTTGGGGATTCAATCAAGATTTCGAAATTCGAGAATTTAAAAAAAAAATCAAACTGCGATTTGCAGGTGGAAGGTATGATCAGAGTAAAGGTGGGGAGATGTTCTAACACATCTTAAAGAAAATTTGGAAATTCAGGCGCTACAGCAAAAAGACTTGCCTTGTGAGCTGATAAATAAATAAATGTAGGACGTCGATAAGCAATAAGTTAAGAATTGTAGGATAAACCATGTTGAACAATATGAAATCTATTTAATTACCTATGTAAAATGGGTCACAGTTAGGTGCTAAATTATATACGGACTACATTGGGTGCTTGTATAAGAATAAAATAATGATAAAATGATGAGATGGAGTAAGGAATTTTCATGTTTTTATTAAGTCGATTCTCACACTTGCATTCTATAAGTTTTGAACTGGAGAACTTGTTTTTTTTTGCATGGTTTGTATGCGTATTTATGTATATATATTATCCATAAAGACATATAATAATACTATTACATTATTATTGCGAATTTTAAATAATATTTAATGTTGGGAGAGTACAACACACAACTATTACAAGAGATTTTTTTCTCACAATCAGCATTTTTTCCCTTCCATTGCATTGATATACAAACTTAAAAGTCACAAGAAAGAATAACATAAACTGTTACACAACGGAAGAACACTGAAATTTTATATGCCTTTGCACATTTTGTATATTGTATTTTTAAGCTTACCATTTAAATAATAATAATAATTACGTATATCTATACACACTATACTCGAAAGGCTCAGTACTTCTCGCCACTTGTGGAAACCATACGTTACGTACATATGTGCATATTTATATATGTGAACAGTTGTCCGTGAATCCAGTAGTAGTAGTAGTAGTAGTAGTATTATTATTTTTATTATTATGCTACAGTTTCAGTATGGTAGTTTTACACTAAAGTTGTTAATCATCATCGCTTATTCTCAAGCCTTTTTTACGTCCTAAACATAAAACATTCATTGTTTGGACGAATTATAGCATTTGTCTCTTTTAGAACTAAACATACACGTGTTCATATAAGTACTCAAGCTATGTATTGGCATTCAATGACTAAAATACAACCGTAGCAGCATCTGCAATTTGCAATACTTTCTGGTTATTTCTTCAATTCTAAATGCTCCTCATCCATGGCACTTTACACCCCCATGAGCTGTGCTCAATTTGTAAGGAAATTACACTGGGTTGAATAACTACTAAAAAAGTAATGCATTGGATCATTTATTACTCGAAAATAACATGAGTGTTACTTCATATGTACATGAGTACATAATACTTTAAGAGCTGGCGTGTCGAGATGGGTGGGGAATTTTCAAAATTCCAGTATTCAGAGAGTATTGATGGGAATAGTAAAATTTTGGAAATTGATAAGATTTGTAGAAAACAATTTATTTGGTCATGGTGCTTGCTTGTTTAGCCATGAAGTACTCATTCAAGTTCAGCTTGAGAAGAATCAAGCGCTCTACTTCAACATTCAAATGCAATTTCAAGATTTACGTGCTAATTAAGAATGTAAGTAGAATAATAATAATAATAATTATTATTATTGTAAGCCCAAGATTTATACAAAAATACTTGAATGTTCAATAAGTGGAGCTTTAAAGGTCTATATCATATTATGTGTCACTTGAAATTTTACTTCACTTGAAATACTGTGGAGATGTGAACCAGAATGACTGGTTAAAGTTTAAAAAAGATTTAAGTAGCATTTGAGTATAAGGAAAATTGTTTCCCTAACCCACCCCTTCCTATTCCCACACGCTCAGTCCCCAAATCCAAAGCGCCTATGCTTAAAAATTGAGGGAGCTTATGTATTGCTAATTGCCTGCTGCTCAGTATTGTTATAATATATACGCACACTTAAATATGATATTTCGAGTCTAAAAATACACCACACACATACAGACTACTAAAAGTATCTATACACATGCAGAGATTCACAAGGGTATAATGATAATAATAATGTTTTGATCCTACGTATAGTTTTACTATAACTTAAGGATCATTTCCATATACTGTAGATAAGTAAGTATTAATATGCACTCATAGCTTGAGTATGTGTGACATTTTGTAACTACAATATTTTTTTTTGAAATGTTGTACAAATTATTAATGTTTTTATTCTAAAGTACATACGTGTTATAAAGGTAATATATTATTAACATATACATAGTGTATATAGAACAGTAACAGTAATAATGAATTAATATTATCTGTATTTCTACATATAAGTATATGTATATAAATTGTATTGCGCTTTTGCAATTTGATTGTTTTTTCTCATGAATAGGTTCTATACATACTTTATAAGGCGTCTGTGTGTGTTGACAGTCAGATTTCTTCATGGCATATATTGCATTTTTTCAGTGTTATCATCTTAAGGCACTAATTACACAACTGATTTGTCAGTTAAGTACATCATTTTCTTTTCAGCACCACCTTCCCTTTTCCCCCCACTCTTATAGTATTTAACAACTATACACAGCTTTTTAATGCATGGATATAACAGCTGAGCAGTTGGAGCCGACGTATATATTGTATATTTTTTTTTACATCACTACAAACTACATAGGATTTAAGTCCACACATTTAATATGAACATTAGAATATATTTTCGGCATGAAATAAAAACCTGCCCAAATGTTCCCATATACATACATATAATAATAAGAAAAAATCTACAGGGAGTATTATCGAGATTCAATATATTTTCTCACAACAATAATTTCCTTTAAAAACCTTCTCATCTTTTGATACTGACATTCAACTGTCATGTTCTTCTCCACAAATCCCTACCTCTCTCAACTTTTTGGCCATGACAGGGTTCACTTTTAGTGGTTTTTAAGGGGCAGCGGAAGCTCCCCCCTCCCTTGTTAGTACACATAGAATTAGGGGATTTTGTTTGGTTTGCTCTATCACTTCGTTTTGGTGTTTGTTTTTTGTTTTGATTTTTTTTATTAGTCAAACACTAATTAAAGGCTTTTTCAAGGGTAAACAGCATATAGATATAGATTTCACTGGCCTTGGTGCAATCATTGTGTTAAAGCTAAAAATTGTGGTAATAATAATAAATTTCCAAAAGCGTCGTCTCTCTTTCTCCGCTAAAAATCGCATATCATATCTTGAACATAGACAGTATTAAAAATTATTATGATTATATTATTATCATTAATATTATTAATAGTATTATTAATATTATTATTAATTATTATTATTATTACTATACACTTGAAAGTAAAAGGAAATTCTAGTATTATATGGCTCGGTGATGGAAGCAGATGATGCCCCTCCTTTTCTAGCTCTATTTTAAAATCCATTACACTTTTTATTTTTTATATAATCTACTCTACAGGGAAAAACTTCCGGTTCCGGCTTCAACTTTGATCAAGAGTATTTCCACAAAAAAATTGTGTAATAATTATATTTTCTCTATATAGCTGCACTTCACTGCACTTTTTATGAGAGTTACTAATAAGTATATTACAAGTGTTACATTTAATTATTATTGAACACAAAATAAAAAAGAAATTGTGACATAAACCAATTCATCCCTATATAGATCCTACGTGAAACTACTTGTGTGTATAACTATATCTTTCCTGACATAAGACTATTAAATGAGTGAGTGAGTTTTATTTAAAAATGGGAACTACATGGAACTGTTCCCAATTTTAAACTATATATGACAATAAAAGATTTGATCAGAATATTACTTAGAAAGAAAAAGTGCTTGAGTTGTGTTACAGGTTTTGAAATGCGTGCCACCATAGTAATAGTAATTAATATTGGTGTATGTATAATAGATTTTTTTAGATGACTATACACGTATATAATGTGTATATTATGTATCTTATGTAGTAAAGAATCAAAAATAAATGAGTTGAAAATACAGAGGGAATTTTCAAATAGTATAATTCTAAATGCGGTATAAATCCCTCTCCTACTATAGTGTAAGTCATAGAGAAAAAGTATGTAATTAAAGTGGAGAAACAAATGCTTAAATTCAAAATATATATAGTCACCGGCTCAATATAATGCTAAAACATATGTCATATAATGATGATTGATCTCACAGTAGCTAGTAATAATAATTTGGTTAAATTAAAGAAGAGCCATCAATTAAGGGGGCGATGGCACAGGGGGCGGCGCGGGGTGGGGTAATTAATAGAGTGGGTCATACAACTGCGGGTTTGAGGGTATGCGGACAAACATTTATGGGTTTGATTTTTAAAAGTAATAACATTTAGTATTAACGTATACATTTAGGTGTGTATATTAAGGATATGACAGTATTTTTTTTTGTTGGAGTTTTGAGTGTATACTAAAAATTTTATATAGCAATCAAGTATTCAAGTATAGCAGTTTGCATAGTAAGTAAGAAGCTAAATAGTGGTAAAAAGATAGAGAGAGAGAGTGAGAGAGAGAGAGAGAGAGGTGTAGGTTATTTTAGTCCGACTATAAATTTTAAATACAATATGTTTGTAAAAACAAAAAAAATTAATTAATTTTTTACAAGAAGTATATATATAAAGGTAGTGTTTATCTAAATAATTATTATAAAGGTGCTGCTGTAATATTATTTTTTTTTGCAAGTGGTAGATATACATAGAGATAGAGATATAGAAAGGATGTCAACAGTCAACAGTAACAATTGGTAGCAAATTTTGTTTGGTTTGGTTTTGGGTAAGTTGAAGTATAGATTTTTTTTTTTCGAGGTAAAGATTTAGTGTGATATTTTGCATTTTTTGGCCCCCACGAACGTACAGGAGTGGTTAACACAACACCTTGCGATTGTGCGAGCAGAGACTGACATTTTGTTTTGCTTTTTGGGTTAAAGTTCCAAAATTTGCGCTCCTCCCACCTAGTGTTACAGAAAAGACAAAACCACATGAGGTTAGTTTATGTGCATCGCCATTTCTCCGAATAAGTTTTCTTTTTTTTATTGTTTTTAATGGTACCAACAACAGTAACAAGAACAAGAACAAAAACAACAACAGCAGCAGCAGCAGCAACAACAACAACAACAATACTACGGTCGATCGTCAATAGCATCAAAATATTATCACACAAAATCATATATATATATTAATAACAATGATGTACATAGCAAAAATTACATACAAAAAGGTGAGGACCCAGAAATAAAAAAAAATATATGTAGCATTGTTTAAGCCTACAGAATTTCAAGTTATGTTGTCATTTCTGTTCACAAGAATTAATAAGCCAAAATGGCTTTAGAACTCGCATTTTGGGAAAGCTGCCCATTTGTGCAGGCGCTTTGGTGTAAAATGTTACGAATTTTACATGTACATCACTGTAATGTGGAAACCATTAAGGTTTCAATATAATTTGTTTTTAGTAGTTTCCATGCTATTTCTCCTCGTCGTCGTGTGTCGTGTTATGTCACACTAGCCAAAACTTTGTGTTTGCCACCAATAACTCATGCTATGATTGATCCACGGGTTTTTATGGACTTAAAATTGAATTTCGCCGCTACCGATCACCTGTAGCATTACCAGCAGCCTCGAAGGATATCACTGAGGATTCTTTCCCCAACCAAAATTTCCCATGGTAACAAACAAATTTGAAGTGTGAATCACTTCCTGTTATCATAAAAAAGAGGCGGTAAAAACCCGGGGGATTAATCGAGCTGAAACTGGTATGTACTTTTTTATAACACCAGCATAGTTATAGAGGGCCCAGAAATGTATTAAAATTAAACATTGAAAGTTTAAAACAGAAATGAATTAATATTAGATATTTGAAAGGATAAAAAATTGTGAGGTTATCAGTGGCATTGAACACAAAGTGAGGATTGAAAATCAATCAATAATAATCAAATACATTATTAATTTGCATGCTGTACGAGAGTACGAGTGCGTGGAGAAATGTAGATGTTGAAAGTAAATTGGAAATCAGAGACCAAAACTTGAAAAACTGTCGAGAAAAATATTAATTGGGAAATAAAATATAAGCGCGTCACGTGCATTTTGCAGAGCTATATGAGCAGCTAATAAACCACCAGGATTTATTGGAGGGGGTTCTCGCAGAGGCTGTCAACCCCTTACACCCATATAGTTTTGGTTAGTAAAAAGGTTGATTTAGTGAAAAAAAATTGTTCAAATCCCATTGGAATGACTTTCAAGGGGGTGGGGTATAAAAATGGGAGAGCTTAATGTAGACCCCCTGCCAATAAATGGGTGGTGTAGCGCGTGTGGAGGACGAGATCGCGATCGTCCAAAGACACGCAGTATTGTATGTATGTAAAAAGTAGAAAAAGAAATAAATGAATTAGAATAATTAATGATTAATGAATTAGACAAGTAAGTAGAGTAGTTAATTGAGTTCACCTGCTAGTTTTGTCGAGAAATCGTATCGTTAATTTAGTGGAGGAGGGAAGCAGAAGGATCCGATTTAGAAAGGTAGGGGTGATCCCTCATGGCCGTGAGACGACGTAATCCACTCATCTTATTAACTTCATATACAATCAATCACAATTAAAAATTTTCATCAATACTCCTATTTCCTCTATTTATTTTGAGAAAAAAAAACATTTTTTTTAAATCCTCAAAAAACAGAGTTTGCCGTGGGATGTGATCCATCCCGTAAAGTATTTTAATATAATAATTTCTACCCAAGAATTTTCTTTACTTTTTCCCTCTACTTTAAAAAAAATGGTTGGAAAAAGTTCCAAGCTCTAATAATTTAATACGAAAGGGACAATCCCATGGCAAGCACTGATTTCGAATCAATAATAAATTGTCTCTATACATATCACGCTGTAAAAAATAAATAATACAACTTTTCGCTAATAATTTATAATCCTTGATATGGTAAGAAAATCAAATAAAAAATTCCACTCAATGCATCCCTGAAAAATCCTATTGGAAAAGTCTAATTTGCCTAAACATCCTCCTCAGTTATACACCCCCCCCCTGACCAAGAATGAGCTGAGAGTTGGTGTGTCCGCTGTGATGCTGCTATACTATTGGCTCAAATTCCTCTATTTTCAAGTCTATACACCTCACTGACCTCAGAGAAAAATAAGCCTTGTAAATTGTCACTCTGCTTTGTATCAACCATTGATGATACTAAAATGTCGTGTCAAATCCTACGAATCTCGAAAATGTGGTGGTTTAAGAAGATACTGAATTGATTGTTAGCATTAATTATTACATTAATGTTAAATTTTCGGACTTTTGAGGTTCTTCCCAAAAGTCGTTAACAAATTTGGGGCAAGGGTTCAACTGTGGAGTGATTTTCTAAATTATATTACAAGTTATAGACAAGAGACACCGTACATAAATAATTACATACAAGTATCGATGCATCGTGTGTGCTCCCTTAACATTACATAGAGATTCTTTCTTAGACAACTATAGGCATTTTTACATTCACATATACCTCTCAAGACTTCAGGACGACTGGGTACGTACATATGTACTAAAATATGTTTTGGTGGTGGTAATATAATTTGTAGCGAAAAATACAAACTCTCATTATATATAGTAATAATAATACTATTTATAATATAATGCAATAATAATAATAGTAATAGTAATAATAATAATAATTTCAGTACAATAGCACAAATATTGTTTTCTCCATAAAATAGCTCCGCAAATAAAAACCATTCTTACAAATACTTTATTAATTATTATATATATAACACTAGAAATGGATCCTACAAGTGTCCCAATACAAAAACATACAAGGAAATAATTATCCTGTGAAAATGTCACTACCCTCAACAAATATGGAAGGTTTTGTCAACATCCCGGCTTTTGCAATTGCATTAACCCTATATATAAGCCTATATAAAAATGTGATGCTTTTGAGCACCATGATATATATTCTGATGTGACGACGTACATTTTGAAAGGGTTTTTATAAACTTAAAGACTAAAAATGTCATCGATAATAAATCTCGTGGTTGATAGTATATGTATGTGTTTTACATTTAAATTCTCATGCAAAATATGACTATCATCGTCATCTCCTTTTTTTCTTAAGTGTATCCATTTTTCCCATCCTTAGATATAAACTATATGTAGCCTGGGGATGTACTACGTACGTGTGTAGTAGTGTACCTTAAAATATGTATTTATGTAATTATATTGGTTGTGTGTGAGATTATGCTTGATTTTTTTCTTCAATCAAATATGAATTGAAAGGAATTCTCTCTCAGTACTCGCAACAATGGATATAGTATTCAATTAAACTTAAATCAAGTGTAAACTTGTTTAAAGCTGTGGACGTGCGTGTCCAGCAATAATAAAAATGGTACGTGTTTAAAGCTCTGCCAATCATCACACTCAATTTGTTCACTCCGGATACATGTACAGTGGACGGTAAGGTGGTATCTTATAATAATCAAGGTCCTTAAGGCTTGACGCACATATATTTTGCTATGTATAGCTTTATGATTGCGGAGCCAAAATATTCATTAAATAATGATATATATCAAAATGCATACAAAGTCATATTTGATATAACAATAATACCTATACGTATAATGTATAAGACTTGTATTCTAATCCTATACAATGGCTGGGATAGAAAATATATATACAACTATGTATAAAATCTCCTTAGAATTTTTGTCCCAAAATCCCAAGACAAATATTCATTATAAAATATTAATGCTTAAAATATGTAGAGCACTCGGAGAAGCACCTATTGATTTGGAGAATCTTAAAAATATGAATAGATGTACATGCACCGGCCCTCCCCCCCCCCCCATTATAGCCAGACTCAATACATTGAGGGTATAGTTTGATTGCCCTTTATCAAAGCCTATAGCCCAAGGCAGCTTATAAAATCCCAGTTCAAAATTCCTATATAAGAATAATTCCCCACTCCAGCATATATCTTCCTTGAAAATTTCCATGCTCTCAACTCATCGAAGCCAATCATCAGTACGAACAGTCAATAACGTGCATTGCTATACCAACCTACAAAAAAAAGTATAAGTTTGAGTGGACTCCAGAGATTCACAGGGCTACATCAAATATGGCTATAATTTCAGAGTCAATGTAAGGAAATGTAAGGAAATGATCAAATAACACGAAAATGTTATGAAGATAAAGTCAATGGAAAGGACAAGGAAGGGAACTGCCTGAGTTTTTTGTAAGCCCTGAAATTATTTCCTAGAGTTGGAAAGAAAGATGGAAGAAGTGTCACTTCCAGCTCTGCTTTCACATTATTGCCGGCTATATTGGCTATTGGCGTAATAAAAAAATGCCATAGTTTGAAAATAAATACCATTGCAATGAAAATTTATGTATAAAAATATTTTCACAATAATTCTTCCTCTGCTGTGTGATACAAGGCTTTTGGCTTAATTTGAGTAATTTCCCTATGTTTAGTCTTTTTCGAGAGTCCCGGCGAAATTGACTTTAAGGACGGACGCAAGGATGCGCGGAGAGGGCTGTCTCATGAGGGGCTTGCTGCTGCCCCTATAAACTCTCTGTACATGCAAATAGCACATAGTCTGTGAATGATAAGGTGCTTGCTACTGTGAGACATTGGATGACGTAAATAAGATTTGTGTGGCTAAGTCAAGTCTCTATATACAAATGAGTTGTGGTAAAATTGGAGAGTATAAAGGATAAAAAGGAAGAGATGACTGAGGCGGAGGAAATAGTGCGCCTTATTTGAAGGGAAATGTAGGAGAACCTTGCTAAATAATTGTGAGTCATTGTGTTTGTGCGTGTATGCACTTTAAAATGTGGAAGAAATGTCTGAAATGTGACTTCTGACTAGACTCACGATGAGTTGAGAGCGTTTTTAGCATTACATTTGAACTTCTACGCTATAATGAGACAATGGTTTTATATAGAAAAGATACAGGACGACGCTGCTTATGTTCCTCCACTATGTATACAGAGGCTTTTAAAAATGTTAATGGCTAAGTTATTATCATCTCCATTAATTCTCAATGTCATAGAATAGAAGTGGAGATTGAAGAACTTTGTAGCACTTCTGTAGTCTCTCACCTCCTTTTCGTCCAACTTTCAACCGACTCATCGCGCTAACTAGTTCACAAATCATTTATAAATCTCCTCTCTCTCTCTCTCCTTTCCCTAAACTTCTGGCAATCAGTCAATGATTAGTCATTCCCATAATGTATCGAAACGACAGTGTGTAGAGAGTAAAATAATATATAGAAATAGAGAAAAAATCCCTCGAAATCATTATCGTACAAAAAAATGCGAAATTTGTGGGAAAAAAGACTCATTTTGTATGCTTCTCTCCGTCATATGCATTTAAATCAAAGGAAAGGTAAAGGGTGAAAAAACGTGGAAATAAATACATAGAAACTTTGTAGAGTATAGACGTACAAATAAGACAAAGGCAGAATCATAATTAAAATTAAATCTTGCCACGGAAATTGATGGAAGATACATTTCTTGTGAAATGTAGAAATTAACTCTTAAAATGGGCGGCCTGATAAATTTTTAGCACAGCTATATATAATGCCCTTAAACACGCTCCCACATTTCCCGGCCCAGCTTTTTTTCTTGTAAAAATCCAGAGAAGCTTTTTGTTTGACCCTACATATGAGTCTACAGTGGAAATGCTAATTGGGTTTGAGACTATAAGGCTAATTACATAATTGCAAGTATATATAGAGAGACTAGGAATTGCTGGATAGGACGAACCTCCAGTAGTAACCACACTTTATCGGAACGAGTTGTTCAACTGAGCTGAATTTACTAGTTTAAGGTTCTGTGTGGGTTTTATGAATGGGATTTGTCATCCGAGGGGATGTATCGACTCGTATGTTTGGACAATTAATGGAAATTTCCCGGATCTACCCCTCATGATGACCCTCTAAGTAGGGACTATTTAAACTAAAGCTACACATGAGTGCTTTGTTGTGGTTAAAAGCGTAGGAATAAATAGGGAAAGTGGCGAAAGCTTCATGTACCATATGACAAACCATGACAGAAGGTTATAACATTGTTGCGAGTTGCCCTATACACTACGAACTATACGGAGGAAATGCTCATTTAACCTGACTCTTTTACTATATGTGATTCCTTAATAAAATGTGGAATTTGCTAAATTTGTGAAAATGAATATAGCTTCAAGTGTAGAGAAAATTCGTGGAGAATTTTCCATGAGCTGGAGAAACTAGGATGAGGAGAGAGATGGATGCTTGTGTGTGTCTGTGCTATGGGCTTATATTTCTATAACTATTCGAAGACGTAAAATAATAATAGGGAGTTTTGGTGATTGATACACTGAAGAGTCCTATAGTTGAAAAAATGAATTGTGTGTGTGTGTGTAGGTGAATGAATTAGAGGGGTGGTCCCAAATGTAGAGAAAGTTACATATGGAGAGGACTTGGGAGTAGAGGGTGGATTTATAGTGGAGGGTCTGGAGGGGTTTGAGATTAGGAATCGTGACAGGAGTGAAATTGACTGGCTGGGCCCTGGTTGATACTCGGCGTATTTATAGATATAATAAATGAGAATGGATGCCTGAACGTGAGAGAAATGTACTGTAAATATACTTTTGCTATATAATATATATAAGTGGCGAGAAAGATACTATGGTAACAAAGAATAAATGGAGGACTAAAGGTAGAATTTGATTATCTGGCAAATAACCCACCATGTTCTGGGGGATACTCGGCTAAAGATAAGTAGGTGGCGTAGTCTGTGGTGGCGTAGGGTGAGGCGGCGTAGAGGAGACTGTCGGTACCAGAAGGACCAATAAGTTGCTGAGCACCAGCAGCGGCGGCCGCCGCAGCTGCGGCAGAGTTTAATCCGTTGCTCAGCCGATGCGGGGATATGATGAGAGGAGCACCTGAAAACCCACCAAAATCAAGCGCATAAGCTGAGAGCTCGGGTCCCGTAGCCTGAGGGCCAACATAGTGACCGTACGAGGCTGATGACGTGGACGACGATGACGAGGACTGAACTGGGGCCTCGGTCATCGTCAAAAAGTGTTTATGCATTTGTTTGTGTTTGAGAAAACCGTAAAAACCTAAAGGTGTGGCGGCTCTAAGGGCGGTTAATGGCACTTGTGGTGAGACTAACTGGGCGGCCGCTGCATTCACTGCCGCTGCTGCATTCGTTCGATTTTCCTTCGAGTCCCGATATGTCCCGTTGATGATGGCCAACTCCATCAGTTGACGCTTTTTCAATTCATCTTCTCCCTCCGCCTAGGGGTAATCATCACATTGTTATTTTCATCTTTACTATGCACAATCCAACTCACATCTAATGAGTACACCCTCAACCCTTTAAATTACTTCTCCCTCAACTCCTCCATAATTTGATAACAATTCTTCTCATTTCCACATTCATCTCTTCAAAATTGAGACCACTGCTGTCATCCAAATTTTGACTGCATGGGGAGAGAGTCAAAATTTCCATGATGCGGTCAAAATTTCAAAGGAGGCAAAAACACCTTAAACACCCTTATGAAAGTTGGGAGGGTGGGAAAGGATTTAGCCATTTAAAATTCATGTGGGATTCCCTCTCTCTCTAATTAATGACTGGTATTTAGTAGAAACTGATTAGCAGAGCCAACTTGACGAGGAAAGTTGGCAAGTTAAACAACCACTACTTCACACCAATTCACACACTCCAATTCTAGGGAAATTATCCAAAATGAAAGAGAGGGAAAAAGTTAAGATCCTTCCGAAATTTCCCCCCGTGTAATTCTCTTCCCCTCTCCTTCCCTAATTTACACCTCCGCTTTATTACTCAAATTAGTCATGAAATAATTGAATGGAATGACTTCATTAATAAAACATACTTAGGGGAAATGGTTGGGCATTTAACGGGAAGCTGTCAAACTATGGTAGACTCAATCATACACCACGTGGTTATGACATTGCAAAAGTTGAGTCTGTACATTGCATTGTGGGGAAATCCAAGCTTTCCTTTACCCCTTTGCCCTCTGTCTACTCTTCCCACCCACGTCCTTTATTGTGAGTAGTACAATTATGGAAATTATCTTGAGCTGATATCGATATTGCTTCAGCTTCATTTGGTCTTTGTTGTAAATTTGGTTGTGTTGTCTGGGTGGATAAATCCAGGGGATTATATTCATTTTATATAATTGAATACTTTCCAGACTTGTCTCCTTTGTCAAATGGGGAAGGAGTAGAGGGGAAATGCGTGGGCAATGTTTTTGGAATGAACACATGTTCTTTCCCTTTCCATTATTTCCCCGTTAATCTTTTATTTTTCTGAGAAAATCAACAACGTCCTTTTTGAAATTACTCCACCATTTTATGAGTCTGTATGGGAAGAAAGAATAACAGAGACAAGGACTACTACGGGAAATTGATAATCTCCAACTCGTCCGTGGACTGGAGATTATTATTAGGTTTGGGAGGAAATATTTTCTACAATAACAATAAATTCTAGGTTTATGTGAAAATTTTCATTACAAAGCAAAAGGAGTAAAATTATAGTGTATAGGTTGTTATTGGAGAAAAAATTTGGGTAATACTGGGGATTGACTTATTTGAAATTATAGGGGAAAAACCATGAGGGGTCAAAAATGTGATAAAATATTTGTTGTGGACGGATAATTTTCGTTGGAGACGAGAGTAAAGAGAGAGAGAGAGAAAGAGAGAGAGATTTTTGGTAGGAAAATGTATGGTTTTGCCAAAAAATATGAGTAACTACGAGCGAAAATAGAATAATGGGCGCGTTTGAAAATAAAAATAAATACATGACTTTACCGGAATCAAAAGTTTTTTGACTTCTTCAACAGCTCGCTGAAGTTTAACTTTTCCTCGATTCTCCGTATCCTCTGCTGTGATCAACACATGCAGTTCGTCATTCAGGTGTTCCCAATTCGGCTTTCCACGATTTTGCTCTTCCTGACCATAAAACCAAATAAACACTTACATTCAATAAATCATCCATGCTGAGTTTTAGGCACACAAATATGCCAAGAGAGTCCACATATGAGAACATGCTGTAGTCATAGAAGAGCTTATAAGCCCATTAAAATTGTCCAACATTTTTCTCTCTATGTAAAATATACAGAGAATCTTTCCCTGCTAAATACCGCCCGCTAAAACCTCATTTCCCTTAAATACTCTCCAACTCTGTTTTCAACCAACAGGAGCAGCTCCTTCCTTTTTTTTTACCCAATCATTCAACAGTTAGTGGATATTTACTACTACTACAACAAATTTTACAAAATCCCCCACACTTTCTCACTGGCTCTGCATGTCAAAAGTAGCGGGCCAATGGGGAATGTGCGAGTAAACAAGGAACGTTCGTCCGTTCCTATTTAATTGCTAAATTCAAAAATCCTTTGTTTTTGAAGGAGCAAAACTTAAGCATGAGCCCAAAAATATTTCAATGGAAACTTGGAAAATTCCTAATTTCTATAGTTAGCACTCTTGCCAAAATGACTAACCAATAAAGGTAGGAAATGATAGATTAAAATGGGATTACTAAAATAGTAAACTGTAAGATTTGGACGAATATGTGGAATTGGAAGAAAAATCAGGGAATTCCTTGAGGAATGGAGGAGGAAAAACTTGGAAGTCAACCCTTGAGTTTTTACTCCTTACAAGAACAAGAATAAGAATTGGAAACAAAGAGAAAGGAGAAAATAAAAATAGGGCCGTAAATGACATTGTTAAGATGAGAAGGACCTTTTAAAATGTGCATAGTATTTGAGGAACTGACTAAAAAAAAATAAAGATTATCCTCGATAGTAAAAAAAAAAAAAAAGCACTGATCATTGATGTGAAGCTGAGCAAGTGAGTGGAGATTATGGGAAGAAATGTGGTGTAGGACTTAAGAGTGTAGGGGTAGATACGTGAAATGGATTTGGAAAAAATGGCGTACTAAAAGAAGAAGACGAGATAAGTGAGAACTGGCGCGGTTATTAATACGGTCTCCCCCACACCTACACTCCCATTGAAAATATATGATAGTTGTTGGATATCAAAAGATTCCCAATCCTAAAACTCCAAGAATTATCTGCTCGCATCTTGTAATTCTCTCCCTCCACGGGTCTCTCTCTCTCTCTCTCTCTCTCTCTCTCTCTGTCTACATGTGGGAAGATGACAAAATAAGATTTGACTCGCTAAAAAAAGTTATTGACTTGAAAGCTAAACGGAGGGAGGGGAAAAAAGAAAAGAAAGAAAAAAAAATGTGAGGATACAAGTTAAGTGTGAGAGGAAATATTGGATGAAGATATTTGCGACAAGTTTATAAATATTGGATTGGAGCTCTGCTATGGGATTGTGATTGTGAGTGGGGGAGATTTTGCTACTTGGGAAGGGATAATTAATTATCAGCACCTCGACAAAGGTCTGAAAGGAGAGTAGTAATTTTCTGGGAGAGCAGAGAGAGAGAGAGAGAGAGAGAGAGAGAGCCATAGGGATAGAATAATAATAATAAAAATAATAATAATAATGTTGTGAGATTGAACATGTGCGGATATGCTCATGGAAATGGTGAAAATCAGAGGAGGATGGGGAATGCCTATATTTGGCAAAGATCCTAAAAATAAACTGAGGCTGCATCTCTAATTCCTTCCTCCTCTCCTCTCACAATATTCGAGTGTGTAATTCCATGGATGTCGTCCTCTACACTCCTTTCCTATCTTCTCCGTCTTACCCTCATACTTTTACTACCATGGGCTTCTCCAGTGGTAAATATAGGCACTGGTTTTTGGTCACTGCACTGACGTAATCTCTCTCTCTCTCTCAGTTAACTTCTCTATTACTCCACACACCATCAGACTAAACTCATTGCCCATCACTGCTCTTTAAGCAATCAACTCTGCATTCTGGCCAAGCTCGCTACTTTTAATGCGCAAAACTCTCTCTTCACTCCCTATTTACTCAGCCAATTATGCATGACCACTCACCACTCATCCTAATACAAAATGCTGAGAGTCAGTATTTCTAAAATCCTCTCAATTTATTTCCTAACCCTTGTAATTTCATTAGTAGAATCTCATATTGGGTAATTTTTCCTCCCTTTTTCCTTAAACACCCTTAATGCTCATCTCTTGCTCAAATTCCTTGGACCGATGGAACTTGGATTTTGGGAACAACCGCTTCGCTCTTTGACTCATCATGTGGTAAATTGTTTTTGGAATGTGAGAGAAAAAAATGTGGACCTCAGATTTCTGGAGGCTCTTAGAGACATGCAGGTGCATACTTATGAACGGGGATGTTGATATTGAATTTGGAACAAACGTGCTCAATTGGCTAATTTTGAGTTGGTGACCTGCTCAGAAGGGTAATTCAATATTTCATAGGTATTTTTTTCTTTTGTACATAAGGATCATAGGTGGAAGATTCTTGGTTGGTAGAAAGTTGTGAGAACAACGGCAGTTTTGTATTTTGCAGAGGCGAGAGAGAGAGAGAGAGAGAGAGATGGAGAGTGGTTTTAAGATGTGTGAAACTTGTGCCATTTTGCTAATTATTATTACTAATTGAAATGCTGGAACATGTTGCCTTTGAGATTTATGCCTCTTCCTACACTAGAGAAAATTTTCAGAGATTTTCTAATGCAGGCTCACGTTGAGAGCTAAAAAGTCTCTTGTGTGGTTCTCTGTGTGGAGAGTGAGGAATCTGGAAGGAACAACAGGTTGCCTTTTCTCCAGGAGTCTCAAATGGAAGGAGACGTCAAAACAAATATCTCATTCCGAGTGCTATTCCTCTATGGGAGTGCGCATGGGCTGAGTATATGCAACAGTTTGGCAAAACTTAATTCCAGCTCGGAACTAAGTCAAAAGTTGCTTTCATCTCAGTTTCATCTGCTTTTCATTTTAATTTTTTTTAAATGTGTAACACATTTGTGGAAGACTCGATAAATGTGCGTATACGCTTGTAATGAGGGTGTTTGAAATTTTGAGAGTACTTGTACCGTTCGGAATGGTGAGCTTTTTCACGCTTAACCCACCGCTTTGATCCCTCTGACTGGAATTCCTCCTCATGCACATGTAAAATTCCAGCGGATGCGGCGTCTTTATTTCCTGACCATATTCCACTAAAGTTCAACTAAGGATTCAACTTAAGTTCTGGGCGATTCTATAGACTCAAGTTTTGGGATGCTTTTGATCATAAAACTGGAAATACTTGTTTTAGCGTGACCTTAGCGGAGAGTCAGGTGAGGTTGGCCACCCGGGTAGTAAGAGGAGGAAGGAAGGATAATATGAATCAGCTCTGGTAAAGGAGTGGATGGAAGATTTTAAAAGATGTGGAGAAAAGTGAAAAAGAGAAAATTATTGTTGTGAAACAATAAATGGATGGGATGAAATCTGAAGAAAAGGAAGAGGAGGGGATGAGGGAGCGAGAAAACGCAGTACATATTTGTTTGGAAAATGTCCTAAAATTTCAACATCCTCCCACGCTCCTCTCAACAAATTCACCAGTTCACCAGCATAGGATCGTTCATGGGGAGAGACATGGTGGTAAATTGCTAACGGTTTCGTCACTGCTGTCGTTTCCGCTTTAGGAAAAAAATTCTATGGATGGATATTATATTGAAACTGAAAAGACGGGCTTTCCCAAAACGTGGATCTGGACTGAGTAAAAAGTGTTGAAAAATGGGGGGAAAATGGCAGACACTGGCTTTTGAAAGCTTGGAAGACAATCCCGTAAGAAATGTATGGAATTGTCTCCCCTTAACTCATGACCTCTGAACTTGAATTTAAAGGGTTTAACCTAAAAAAAACTGGGTAATTAGCTAATGTCCCCTGCCATTTTGATCTTTGGGAATTTTTACTTTGTTGAGGCGGTGGGAGAAGGGAATTTGAAGATTTCCTCTCACATATGAGATACTCCGAGACATTCAACCCATTCCTCCTTCCACTCCTATGCAGAAGGAATAACTTTTGGGGGGAAAGCCTGAGTTTGAGTTTATAGTCCATCCGTCAATTTCATCTTCCTTCTTAGTAGTTTACATTCTTTCCACTTGCTTCTTCTTTTCCTCTATAGCTCGTCTCTCTCTCCCTTCTATCATCATAAATCCTTTAAAAACCTAAACAGACTTTTTCCGCATGAAAGTTTCCTCGTTCGTTAGAGAGTTGAGAGGCTTGCAATATTTATACGTTTTAAACTTTTTTCCACACATGAGTTCATTCCCAAGTCTCATTCTCTACTCAAAATCCACTGCCAAGAGATACTGTGTATCCCTGGATTTTCATGCCTCCCCCGAATTTTTCCTCTAGTACTCTTGCCAATACAAGTTTTTATTTGAAACCGGGAAAGAAGGGAACAGGGGAGTTGTCTATTGCCCCCACTAAAATTCTCATGGAGTGTCACTCCTGCGTCTGGGATTTTCAGCAAAAATAGGGAGTTTTTGTTTAGACTGTCAAACACTGAAAGTTAACTTTGTTTAAAGTACAAGGAAATTTTTCTGAAGCCCTGGAAGTTCTCAAATTTTTTGAACCCCCACTAATCTAATGACCGCAGCCGTATTGTTACCCCGAAAAATTAAACGGCCGCCATTTTGCTAGGCTAAAAATTAAATGGCCGCCATCTTGACACGCCCGGAAAATACGATGCTCCTTAACTGCTAGGGAGAATTGTACATGTACAGCATTGGATCTTCCATCCTTAAATAATCCAAAAATTTGTTTGATACAAACATTGGGGCTGGAAATTTTGAGGGTTTAAATTTTCCAAGTCTTCGTATAAAAAAGTTACCTTCCACATGCGGTAAGCGCCCTTGACTTAAACTGACCAACCGCTCTTAGGGAATTTTAGCGTTAGATCATGGGATTTGATTTAACTTGAGAGAAATCTGCTTCCTTTAATCTTCAAATATCATCCCACATGAGATTTGTAAGGTAAACCAAAGAAAATATATTATATTGCCTTATTAAATCTCGACGCTCCCCCCCCCCCCAAAAAAAAAGCATTCCGGGAATTTACCAATAAAGATTTTCCCTTGTAAAAAAATATTTTTAAGGAGAACAAATACTTGAGAAATTGGATAATAAAAAGTGTGGAAATTGCATCAATTAGATTTTTAGTGGGTGGAATGCTCAAAATGTAGAGTGAATTGAAGTAAGACGCGTGTCAATAGGAGCGGTTGAAGTGCAAAATGGGAGGAAAAAAATGAGGGAAAAAATGTTTCAAACCAAATAAAGGGAATGAGAAGAAGCGTTCTGTGCATTTGCCATGTGATTTTATGAGGAGTGAGAGAGAGAGAGAGAGAGAGAGAGAGAGAAAAAGGAGGAAAATATTTGAGTATAAAAATTGAGTTTTGTTTGCGTGTGGAATATGCACTGCCAAGTTTGGGAGTAAAGTATAGGGTTGAGGTGAATATGTGTGTTTGTGTGTGTGTGTGTGTGGATAAAGTGAGATAGAAATAGCGGATGGAAGTGGATTGGACAGTGGAGTGGGAAGAGGAAGGAAAGGAAAAAGATATGTGAGCTTCTGGAGCCTGGCATGAGGAAACGCAGAAATAACGCACTTTAAACATTTGATTTCTTCTACTTTTCACAAGGGACGAAAACAAAGTGCTATGACCTTATCGCTTAAAAATAGATACACAGAGACGCACACACCACCACGTCTCTCATACTCTTTCTCCCTTTTCCTCCTCTCCCATAGTCTGCCGTTAGTTCGGAGAGAAAAAGGAAGTAGCAACATGCTTTTTCCTTCCTACATCCTCCACACATACATGAAATATCCACGAAATTTTGCTCCATAAGTATTTGCACTGACTCAGCCTCCTCTCAACTTTTTCACATCTTATATATGCCTCTCTATGCATGCGTCCATATAATAAGGAATGTCAAGTTATTTTAAAAGGGAAAAAAGTGAGTGAAAGAAAAGGTAAAAAAAATGTAATGGGAAGTGACGATACCTTCTTCTTATCTCGCATTGAGCCTTTTCCTCTGACCATTATTTTGCAACCAGTCTCTTGCTCCAGCTGTTTTGCTGTCATTCCTCGGGGACCCAAAATCCGACCCACGAAATTGAACTGAAAAGTAGAAAATTTATTTTTTAATTACTACCATGGAATTGAATGGAAAGATGTTTGTTTCTATTCTCATTGAAGGGTATTTTTGAAGGATTATGGGAGAATTCTCAATGCAGAGGAGTTTGTAGAAAAATGATCATTGGGGCTGTACAAGGGCTAACGCGATTTTATTCATTGATTGTTTCTACAAGTCTGAGGAAGATTTGAATTGGAAACCGGTCGCTGAGTAAAGAAACAAGAATAATTATTACTGTGTGGTGGTTGAGAAGATTTTTTTACTAAAAAGTTTCCACGCCATAAAAGTCAATGGATTTAATGGAAAAATAAAAATAAAGGCTGATAAAAATATTAGGCTAGAATTTTGTTCAATGTGCCCAATAATTTTGTCAAACTTGGACAAAACTTGTGGGGCGGAAATGATTTCCCTGGATTTGACCAACATTTCAACCACCTTTGTCAAATTTTCAAAGGGGGTGATGAATATTTCTAGAGATTCATTGGATTTTGACGAATAAATATTTTGAGGGAGGCAATAATTGTGCTCAATTTTCCCTCCCTATTTTTACTATATAATTTAATTGGATTTTGTTTGAACAAATAAAAATAATTGTAGGCTCAAAATAATTGAGGCGGTTATGAGAATATTCCTGAGAGATATAGCTTTAACTCATGTGACAGACACTATTGAGTCCATATTAGAAGTACCCACACCTTTTGATAGTTGGTCTATGATAAGGAAAAAATAATGAATTAATATATAAAATAGTGGGGAAACTTATTTGCATAACTCTGAAGCAACTTCATTAATAAAAATATGGGCGGAATGTAAAGTTTGCGAGATATTTGCAAAAATCCAGGGATATATAAATGAAGCGTATAGGATTTTTAGGATTGTGACGGAAGTGTTGGAATGATTTACACGTAAGGGAGAGAGAGAGAGAGAGAGAGAGTATGAAAAGGGAACTCCTCTGGATGTTTTGCTCTGCAAAAATTAAAATTTGAGTGATTATGACAATTAATGGCCGTAAGCTATCGTCATAAATCTTGAAGGTTGAGAGCGAGAGGAGGAAATAATAGGGAAATTTGGTTAAGGATGATGCTATATCATAGGAGATGAATTTATGAATAGGATTGACCTACACGTATTATTTTGAAGACCCATTAAAATCACTACAGAATTAAATCTACAGTGTAACCTTTTTATAACAGAACTCTTACTATGGCGGCAGTGGTTTACCTGGACATGTACCATAAAGGCCCACGTTAAAATCCATCTCAATAAGGGCCTATTGGCTATAGCGGCCATAAAATGCAGTCTCTTGCGATGCCGTTATAAAGAGGTTTCCCTGTATGCTTTTTTACTGTGTGGATACTCAATAGGCTGGAGGAAGAAAGGGAACTTACGTCGGGGTGCTCCTTCACAGGCACGTAGACTTTCTCGGACAATGTGACAACTGGACCGCATGCTTCTGGAAGTTCCAGGGGTTCGGACTTAACACCTGAAAGATGGAATAAACTCCCCCGAACACGAGAGATCTCTGTAAAAAAAAAAAGAAAAAAAAGAAATTAAGTCATTTCCCTCCTTAGTTTGAGTCAATCATTCTCATAGCATGTCAACTCCCATTAAATCTTCAAAGACGTAGTTCCCCCTACTATATTTTAGCCAGTAATTAGGAATTCTGCAAGTGGGATATGCATATAGAGCTAAATGATTGCATGCTCTCCTCTTAGTATAAATATTATTTACCTTGCAGACATTTACTGTGATGAAAAAAATAGTTGAGCTCGAAGCATGGATTGAGTGTAGTTTTAAAAAATTACAGATGCAAAAAAGGAGACGTTTGAAGACTCTGATGAGGAAAATGTTATGCACTTTCTACATGATTGGACAGGAGGAGGAGGAAGGATGGATTTTTTATAATTTCCCCCCGCCGGTTGGAAAGTGCGAGAGAGTGGTCAAGAGGAGCCGTTAGCGCCCAAACATATTACTCTCAAATTATACATTAGGCTAATTCACTCAATTCCCTCACTATCCCCCCACACAATCTTTTTGTCTACTTTGCAATTCCACGGAAATTTCCATACCAACCCACTCCTTTTCACCTCCATTTTATATGAGACGTGATTGATAGGCCCTAGTTATTTATTTACCACACATGAGTAGTCATCAATCCCAGTAAGCTTTCCCAATATTCAGTCAAGCGCGCTAAATCGGCGGAACTTGAACATATCCCAACCTTGTACGAATTCTAGATCTCTTTCTGGAAAATCGCTCCCTTAAATATTTTAGCCTGCATTTTATACTTAAATCCCCTTGAATCATCCTCTCCTATTTACTTGATCCTCCAAATTTTACCACCTGGCTCATTGGAGGGGAAATTTTAATAGGTGAACTATATGACCCACTACATGGGACGCGGTTGAGGGACTGCTTGAAATATGTGAGCGTATACTAATAGTAAACGGATTTTAAAAATCTGCGTCCTTGGGAGAAAAACAATTAGCATATGAAAATTTGGGATTTTCATAGCTTTTTACATAGCCGCATAATCCATGAAAATGGTAGGTATCTACGAGTATAGGAGCTGCTCCTGTTGGAAGAACCAGACTGTTTTGATGAAATTGAGGCTAAAATTTGTCTACTCCTCCAACGGTTAATGAGATGGTTGATTGATATTGGTAGAGTCTGTGCATGGGAAAGAGTATAGAGAGAAGGGCTTAAGGACTTGAATCCTTCATAGCCTGACCAAATGTCACTTGAAAGAGGTGTCTCTGATTTATGTCGTCCTTTTGATTGACAGACTCTTGAGGGAGAAACTAGGTTAAGCACTATATATTCTCCTATGTTTTTCCCTCCTATAATAATTCCCCTTGCACAAAGTGACGCAGTCCCAGAAAAATAAAAATGATCTCTTTTTATTGCGCTATATGCTTCCATCTCTCTCACGGTAATGCCATATGAGTAGTCAAACAATTCTCAATCCTCTCGTCATCCCTAACAATCTGTACTCCCATTGAATTAACTCTCTCTCTCTCTCTCTCTCACTACCTTATATACAAATTACAATAAAGCCTTCAAATTCCTATTCTATTTCTCAAAGTTAAAAAAAATCCAAGGTAATTATTAGGTGGAATTTTAATCCTCAAATGAAGACTACGCGGGACTGGGCAAGGGTTTGTTTAATTTCTAGGAATTTGATGTCAAATTGAAATATAATTTTTAAAATGGAAAAATAAAAGAAAATAGAGGGGGATGAGGATATTTGGATGAAATGTGAAACTACTAATTGTGTCCGCCAATTTAATTGACTTGCTCAGTCTCATTTGATTTTTGTGTGATTTTTGATGTGAAGAAGTTTAAAGTTTGATGTATGACAATACCGTTTGAAGGTTTGAAGGATGAAAGGATGTGAGTGGCCCACTTTTATTTGCCAGTAACTCGTTTTTTAACGGTGATTTTTATGCTCTAGCATAAAAATAATAGGGAAATCAAGTCCAGGAGCATTCTAGATTCCAATATTGCAAATAATACTCATCATCCCTATATGACAGTCACTCCATTGCACTTCTCATACATTCTACTGCACTATGGATCCCTTTGAGGACGAGAGTGCATTCAATGTCCCAGGAGACACCAGCTGTTGACAGTGATGACACAATAATGACACCCCGTCAAAAAAAAAGGATTAGGAAAACTTGCTAAATATTGTATCTTCTTATCTCAAATCCCGTCAATCCAATGCGAATGTGAATAATATTGTGAATGACATAAATCTCCAACTAATTCATTGAGTTCTTAAAACTCTGTAGTAGCGTAGCGTGTGAAGAAGAGGATTGTAGGGGGAACGGGATTTTAACTGCCATGTGCAATTTGCTACAATTGTCCAAGGGATTTTTCTCACATAAGAATTCTTTCAATTTGTAACAAAAGTAGTCACCTACATTTTTCAACCCACTCCACATGTACTAGTTTGTAGGAAAGAAGTTCTAATACTTATTATACAATTTATATGTGATTATTTATTTCTCATTGAATTTCCTGTGTAAAAAAAATTGTTGGGATTTACGAGAGGCTACAAAACTAACAAGTGTTCAAGATTTGAGGAGAAGATTTGTCCTCTCCAGAGAAGAATCCTGAGCCAAAATTTGGGAGCAAAATCGCTAAACTCTTGACTGCCAAAATAGGTATAAACGGGAAGGGGAGGGAGGACTGTAGTGTAAATAAATAAATAGTTGAAGCGATTCGAGACTTGGAGGAAAAGAAGCTTGGCAAGTGAGAGGGTGCGAGTGAGGGTGAAAAATGTGAGGTCTGTAGAGATTTGGAAGTAACTAAGAGACCCGCCTCATCTGTGTTTATGAGATTAAATAGAGGTTTTTCCCCTACACAAACAACACATTTTGCCAAGTGAAATGGACACAATGCTTCACCTATCTCGCGCTTCCAAGGAAAATTACAACGTAACTTACACCGACATATTTACTCACCTACCTAATTAACCCCAACATATAAAACTTTTGATATGACGAGATCGTAAAAAAAACCTTGGAGTGAGAGAGAGAGAGCAGAGAGCATAGACACGTAGTATGCATGTATATATTAAATAATAAGCTAAGTTGCACGTAAGAAAGGGCACGATGATCGTTAAGTACACACGAGGATTTTGTAACATTTAAAAATACCTTTGTTTTCCCTGGGTCCCGTCTACATGCTTGAGCGTATAAAAAGGACTGAGCAAAAGGGATGAATGATTATGAAAAATATGAGTCTTGTCATCAAGGTGAGGCACCACGAGCACAATTTCCTAACTGGGTTCCCCTCTGGATCCACGCAAGCCAACAGAACATTGTTGTAATAATAATAATAATAATAATAATATGGTGGGTGGGTGGAGGAAGCTCAACATCAAAACCTTCAAGTCCTTACAGTTACTTAGTTACTCATTGTTTGAGTCCCAGTCTCTCTGTAATTATTACGTATAGAGGAATATATGCAAATATAAAGGAGGCAGAACTTGAGCCCCATCTTTTTTAATTACAGAACAAGAGCTCCGCTCGTTCACGATATAAGCTCTGCTATATAATAAAGGATCCTTCCCAAAACATCCCAAATCATTCCAACTTTTGGATCGCTTAGGATCATTTTTGATCCATCAATAATTTACGAACGTGTGTAGTTTATGAAGAATCCAATAATAATTACAGACGCTAAAAAAGAAAATTGTGTGGTGCACATGCGCCTCAAGTGTCAAATTAAAATTCAATATATGAACATCAAGTCAATAGCCCTACGACAATGAGGAGCTTTATAGAGTCAACAAGGGATTAAACACGAACGTGTCCCTAAACATCCATTAAAAAGCCTTTTGTCAACAGTTGATTCGTATCAAGATATTGGACCATTCCTCAAAAGCCCCTTCCACACGCACATCATCCACACTTTGGACAAACATCACACTATACTCGGGCATAATGTTGCAAAGATGAAGAATTAGCCTGTAGAAAAAGTTGGAAGGGGCAGACAGCCTGGGCTTTTTACCTTTATTTACCCATCATTTCCCCATGTGGCAATAATGCTTTTCCTGAGAGACTCAAAGTGGTTAATCTAAATACAGGGAGTTTTCTATTGTCATTTCCTCCTGTCCTACACTATAAAGACCGGCTTAGCTGATTTCCTTGAATTTAATGTTCACGGAGGATTTTCCTATTACTTAGAAAATCCCATATGAAAGTGATGGAGGCTTTTCAATGCGCACTTGAATGGCTTTTTTAGGATCATTTTAGCTTGTCAAATTCCACTTTGGATTTATTTTCGATTTTGGTCTCTTGGATTTAAAAATAGTAGTAATAAAATTATGTTATTGAAATGGGAATAAAAGTTGGCTGGTTGAGCAAATAGATGAGATTTGCAAGGATTTCTTGAGAGATTTTAAGCTAAAAGAGGAACAGGAGCTGTCAGTTGAGATTTCGTGGAAGGTAAATTTTTTGAGCTTATTGTGGAAAGGGAAGGGGTGGGAAGTTGAGAGCCGTCAGGAATTCCACTCATTAATTGTGAGTGCCATGGGTAAGTGAAACTATGTGTTGATCAAACTTGTCTAAAAATGTTTATTTGATCGGCGGAGGAAAGTTTGTTGACAAGGCAGGACGTGGGGCTGGGAAGTGCGGGTGCGTTTTAACTTGTCAAAAATGTAAACTGGGGGAAATTTTGAACAAGAGTTCCATATGGTTTTTCCTTTGACTATATACGTTTGAGAGAGTGGAATGATAAATAAATGTAAAAATCCCATGTATGTACGAAGAGGGAATTCGAATGACAAAAGGCCACTAACTTTTTGCCTGACGGCGCTTCAAAGGAAGGAGAATGACAAATGGACGTGGATCCAGTGCATAGGTCAAACTAAATTAGAGCTTTGGCTTTTGTAGTATACATAAGAAATTGGATGGAACGGGAGGATACATGGAATAAGCATGAGTATAGAGCTGGAGAGGAGAGGCTTATTTGGAGTTTGAAAAAATGGAAGAAGAAGAAGAATGACTCAGAAATTGGACAAATATGGTGAAAGAGAGTGGGAAAGTACTTATGATTTATGTAGATTTATCAGCCGGTCACTCATGTCAAAGTAGTAAATTGTGAGATGAGGAAAAAGACTGGGTATCCAAGAGCCATAAAGAGCATGTACAGGCCTACGCCTTAGCGTACTATGAGTCCATATCCAAAAGCCACATGACACTAAACTCGAACATTATCCCAACGGAACGATAATAATAGCAGTTATAAGGTTAGCGCCTCTAGTTTTTCCCATATCTGAAATCTCCTCCAAATCACTCGCCTTAAGCCACTTCACATTATCATAAAAGTATCCTCCAAACTTAAATTATCCATCATTTCCCCCCTCTCCGAATATTCTTTTTCGCCCTTCTTGTTGTAAAAATACATTTATCCTAGAAATTTTGAAACCATTTGATGGCCTAGTGGATACCAAAAGTAATGAAGACGCATTAATTTTCTACACATAATATTTACCTCACATGTTTTCATGTGTAGTAAAAAGAGGATTATTTCATGGACTTTTGCTTCACCCGCAGCCAGACCTGCAAAATGCATATTATGCTCTAGGAAATTGACTCTCCAATAATACTTTAACAAATCCATTTTTCTCTCTCCATTAATTTGATAATAAGTGAGTATTAGTAGAAATTCCAAGGGAAACAAAGTGTAAAAACTTGTTTTTGTAGGAATTCTGAAGCTCTCCTTAAAGCTGTGTTGGAAATCCAGGGAAAAGTGATTTTAGGGGCAGCAAAGCTCCCCTAATGTGACCATGGGATTTTCCAAGAGTGGGTCTGCATTTTCGCCAAATGTAATATAGGAGCTAAAGGGAGGAGGGATAAAAGGATGAGTGTGTAGTGGTTAGTGGGTTGGAAATAGAATATAGTAATAATAATGGAAAAGAATGAGGATGAGATGAATGATGTGATCGCCGGTCAGAGTCAGATAGCCAGGGAGAATAAGCTGAGAAAAGAGAAATCGGATCTTGTTCATTGCATAAAGATGAGTCAATAGACAGATACATGCAAAAAAGTAGAGCTAACAAGTCCCAGAGAATAAATTTAGGATGAATTGACTTTTGAAAAACCAAGTGTGGCCAGGAGCCTGACTTTTAGAGGAGCTGAGGTGTGCGAGAATAGAGAGAGAGAGAGAGAGAGAGAGAGAATTGTGGGACAAACATAAAATTCCTAATAAATGTGGGCATATGCTAGCGAACAGAGAACTTCCTACACATGAACGACTTTTCCAAGAGTGGGGCTGCCTCGTCATTGAGAGGAATTCCAAGATGGGAATAATGTGGAGACACCAACAAGTTCACGCATCATCATCAAAATGTGTACTCCTCAGGTTGCCATATGAATGACCAGGCCGCGAGAAAAAATCCTAATCCTGCCCTTCCCTCTCAACTTCTCCAGCCCAGCTCCTGGTCATTGGGTCATTAAGGCCGGAAATAGAGGAAGGAGACAAGTCCGAAGTGCGTGAGTGGACAGGGGACCGAATCCCGGGTAAAAATCCCAGCAGATGCTCGTCTGCCAAGGATTACTCAAATGATATGAATGATTCCGCGTGGGCACTGGTTAACTTTCTGGCATCATCTCTGCAGTTTTGAGCGTGTATAGCCATAGACTTGATCCAGCTCAAGCCTCCTTTGCAGACTCGTACATATACATACGTCCACTCGCTCATTCTTTAATTGTAAGTTCGCTGCCTACACACACAACACACAGAGAGTCCACAAGACCAAAAACCAAACGAGAGAAATATATAGTGAGGAGAAGAAAAAGCGTTACGCCCAACCAGTTTCCACAATAGAGTCACTCCATTCCCTCCAACTTCTCTTCCTTAATACTATCCTTACCAAATATACCAGAGAGAGCACATTTATCTACATATAATTACATATAGAGAGGACAGCTCTATGTCTTTATCCATCTTTTTACTACAACCCTACCTCTTATCACCTCTAGCCATTCTGATGGAATCAAAGCTACAGAGCAGTTTATGAATGCCTCGCTGTATCAATAATGCTGGCAAGTGGAAAGACACATGGAGACAAAACATCTCTTCCTTTATTATGTATAGCTTGCTACTACCTCCACACAATTATACATGTGAATTTTATTCCTGATATTCTCTTGAATATTGGTCACTCTCCGCAATAGTAACCACCCTGCCCAAACTTATTCCAACAAACGTCGTCTTCCCATACTCCCCACCAACCTCTCATGGCCTTTTTAAACCTATTCAATCAATTCTCTCTCTCTTGTTCCAACTTATGAAAAAACCCTCTCGGAACAACAAATCCCAATTCGAGGCCTCAGTAAGTGTTTTTCAAAACTCGAATACACGTGATATAATGGGAATCATGAGGAAATCTTATTCCAGGGGTTTCTCTCACCGCCCATTCAAAAAGCAAATTGATTGGTCACTTGACATTTTAATGAGGCATCACTAAGTTGCGGACTTGTGTAAAACGTGGAGAGAAGAAAACAAAGCCATAGTTTGTTTAAAATGGCCTCAATGGTTTGACAATCTAGTCCATGTGCACCTTATAAAACTCTCATATGGTACAAATTTCGAGAATAAAAGAGCTCTAATGAAATGATGTTCTGAACTTTGGTCGTTGGCTTTAAAAGAAAACAGCCGTACCAAAAATCTCGCCTACTTCTTTTTTCTCTAACCTCCCAGCTATTTATTGCTTAATTTTCGTATTCTTTTGCTTTTAAGCTCTCATCCACTTATTTCTTAAAGGTACCGCACGAGCTCCTCTGCAAAGGAAGAAAGAAGATGGGAAAATATGGAAAAAGTAGGAGAGTGAGAGAGGAAGAAATCTCATGGAAATTCAAATTTCTTTGCGTGAGTGCTCAGGAAAGTAGATTTGGTGGTGAACTGGAGGAAAAGACTTGGCGGAGGCCCTATATATAATCTGTAGAGACTCGCTTATAAACGTGTGCTGTATGGATATGGAGTTATATGACTTAAATTGTATTGCCATTTAAGTGGGGGCTACTTTGTCGAGGTAAATTCTGAAGAAACTGCATTACAAGGATGAATGGGTTTTCCCCCTTGGTTGTACATGTGTAGATATTTGGTTGGTACTAAAGGAGGAAGAAAAATGTAACTTGTCGAAAATCCAGTGTATCCATCAATTTGCTCTGTGAAGGAGCATGTAATGAGGTACGTATAGGATTCCATTTGGGAGAGAAAGCTTTGAAGTCCATAGAACGTTATTACTTGAAGGATGCGTGGGTGAGGAGAGTGGAGGCCTAGATGAGGTGTGTGCTGGTTGTGTTCAGCCTGACTCATTTGAAACTTACCTACTTATATTTTAGCGAAGCTCATCTTTATAAGATGGGGTTCTTGGTCTTAGCCATTATAATATGTTAGATTCCAAATAAGAGGGGATAATGGGACATTTGGGCTGAAATTCACCCTTTCTTGATGATGATAGTTATAAGGTTTAGAGTTGGTAAAGAGAGTTAGTCAGCCTTTCATGGTGTCACCACTACAAGGTTGACAAGGTTGTCAAGGAACCTGCTTCATTAGATGAGAATTTCCTGTGCCGAGAAAATGAGAGCGCTCCACTACTCCCCACCAATTCACATAATCTGTCCACTCATGAGCAATTCGCAACTCACTGAGACTTTGCGAAGGCTTTTCATATTATATGCTGCTCCCATCGCCTGTATCCCATTCATGCAGTAAAGTGTTACTAGAAATATGTACATGCATTGTTGTATGAGAAGGAAGGAACGTGCTATGACTGAGTCAGGTCTATGTAAGAAAAAAGGGGGACTGGGACGGAAGTAGTAACTCTACGCAAGAGGTGCCAAGAGCTGACGCATTAATTCATAATGTGTGCACGGGCCACCGACAGTTTTCAAGAACAATCTTTTATGAAGCTTGAGTGAATTTTGAAACTCACCAGGAGAGCTCTCATTTCCAACACTTGATTCACCCTTCCTAATATTTTTTCCCTGAATCATATCGTCACGTATGGAGGGCTTCAAGCAGGGTTGTACATGTATTTATAAAAAAATAATTAATTTCATTTTATCATTGCTTGTGATCTAGAAAATGCTTTTCCGATAGCCTGCAGTAATCTTGCCTCCTTCTTCGCTTGTCAGGAATGACAATAAATTTATGTGGAGAGCCGTGGAAATATCATTGGAAATTCGGTTGGACCTTTAATTGATTTGAGGCTCAAGATTCGCGTGAAAGCTGAAGGGAAATGAGTAATTAGGTTGGGTGTGCAAAGGTGGGCGGCTGCGGAGACCTTTCGTACACCTCACACCTTATCGCCCTTCTTCCATCCAGCGCATTTCAACTGAGTTAATGTCTTGGAAGTTTAATTGTTATTTAAATGAAAATGTCCATGGAGTTTTTATTTAATGGAATATCATGAACTTAAAGATAATTTAAATATTATTGAATATTCGAATAAATTCGCTAAAAATGCCCAGCCATATCCGGAGCGTTGAGTCAGAGAATGAAGAGTTTTGCAGGTTAGGCAAATCTGAGCTAAATTGGAGTTGATTTAAGAAAGTGAGTTATTCGTTGAAAGGAGAAGGTTATGAAATATGTCAAAATGCCTCTCTCGAACTGCTTGCTCCTCTCTCCCAAGCTGAGAATCGTAAAATTCCAGAAACTATATAGAGGGAAAATGTTAGTGGATGAGCATAAAGTTGAGTAAGTAGGGAATGAAATGGGTTGTGAATGGAGACGGAGGCGGACAATTTGCATGAAAATAAGTGTAGAATGATGTTCATAAAGAGGATGGAGTGCACATTGGATGCTGAAATGTAAGTTCCCTTGGAAAGAGAAAAAGAGAGAGAGAGAGAGACAATAGCAGGGGAGAATTGTGAACGGAGAGTTATCCAGGCATGACAAAAGCTATGGCATGTCAGGACACAATCAGCTCTCTTAGCTAATATTCATGCCAAAAATCAGTCTGGATTTTGAACGTACATTAGATTTGTGACATGAGATTAGAAGGACAGCTCAGATTGAAAAACCTATCAGATGTTGCCTTCCGTTAAGCGTCTGTCCATGTATATCTCTTTCTCTTTCCATATGTTATGGCATTTGAGGATCCGTGTATGAAATGACTGTGTATAAAAATATGCAAAGCCTTGTTCCATGCCATGGATTCTAGGACACTGAGTAGAAAAACGGAGTGACGGGAGCATACACAGACTGGAAGTGAGTGTGTGGTGAAAGAGAAGACGCGCGCGGTGTTTGGATGTGGAGTTTCACAAGTTTTCAATTATAAAATTAACATGAGAATGATTTGAAACAGCATGAAAGTATCCACACTTCCGTAATCATCCTGAACTTTATGATTGGCACATGTGAATCTTATCCCTGTAGGTCCTAAGCATCTTGAGCACAAGAGTACACGCCCACACCTGAACATTTCCATGTACTTGATTGTGCAATATGAGTCTCAGGAGCTTCGGAAATCGCTACTCCACTCACTCCACGTTATGCTCTGATAACTCTTTTAAATGGACACTGTACTGACTGTTGTAGCAAGGAGCATAGTAGAGGGAAACACAAGAACACCGTCCTCCTTTCCAACAACACCTCCAATACTAATAAAAGAGACAGGGAAATTGCAAAATATTATTATTAATTATTATTATTATGTTAATGCAACTGATGACTTTAGCAAGTTGAAGAGACGAGAGTTTATTGCAGCAATGGAGTACATTTGAGTATATGGAACCCATGTGCTCACTATACAACAACTGCAGTAAAAAGGACAGGACGTGCTCCACTCATAAAAAGCCAGCGCTTTTACTCTTTTACCTTGAAGGTAACGGGTCCTCATGTAATTTACAAGTTAATATATATAAAAAAAAGGGTAGCATAGTAGAAGTAGAAGTAGCAAAAGCTTTAGCATAAACTCCCCTCGCGCCCATAAGTGTGAACCCTACTCCACTGCGATAAGTTTCACTTATGCATAATTAAACATGTCAAAGGTTGAAGCCTTGGGCATTTCGTGCTTCTCAAATCCTATCTATATCAACCATTTCATCCTTGTCCACATACAAATTCCTACGTATGCATTTCCAAATTCTCAACTACTACCAAAAATCTCACCCAATATAATTATGTATGATTACATTGAAGCAGAAAAGGGGGAAAATAAACTTCAACTCATGTACACGTAACCATAAATCCTACCTTGAAAATCAAGGCACGGCACCATACCGCGTATGTAAATCCTTATAATAGTAAAAGCTAGAGCTGAGCATAATTATTAATTAGGCTATTTACTCTTTTAAGGTACCTTAACTCAAACTCTCCCGCCTACTCCATATTTAATCTGATGGGAATTTAAAAAATGAGAATCATTCCACAGTGTTTCCATCCTCCCCAAAGTCCTTTACAGGAAATTTTCCCTTCATATATAATTTTGATTACAGAGTCATTTGGTAAAGTTTGATGAAGGCTTAAGCCAGTATTAAATTACCGGCCTCTGCAAAATACACTATTCAGACGGGAAATGTGAAAACATCATTTGAGAATGTAGTGTCATGTCCAAAGCATGTAACGATTACCCCTCTATGTATTCTCTCTCATTTAATTGCGTAGCCATCCTCTTGTGCATTCTTTATATGACAAAGGGAAAAGGAAAACTATATTGGACAAGCTCCTCGGGTCCAAGTAGTTTGACATAATATCTCAAGTTCGGATACAAACATAATTATGAAACTGTAACAACAAGAGGGAAGCCTGTGGGGTCTAGAGTTTGTGACTTTTCCCTTCATTTTCCCCTTTTCTCCTTTTATTTTCCTAAAAGTAAGTAAGATAAAACCCACCCTTAAAATGTTCCTGGACGACAGATCCGATTCTTGTTAACTCTTGAAATTCTTGACAATACCCGGGAAATTCTCATTCACTGGGAAATATGAGCCTCAACTCTGTCCAACTATTTTCACGTATATGTATGTTGTAAGTTTTTGTGTGTCTTTTAGTTTCATAAGGAAAGCTCAAGATTACTCAAGCTTTTCCAAGCTCTCCAAGAAAACATTATTTCTTCTAATTCTAGTAATTTAATATAGTAAAATATACGTGCTTATATATTGGACGTTACATGACTCTGCTCTTTGTACTGGGTTGGCTTGTAAAACAAAAAGGATAAAATAATAATTGGTAAATAAAAACGAGGGATATATTTTTTATGAGGTAGAAAGTCTAATCCGTGGACAATTGAAGGGATTTGCAAACTTTGAAAAGTATATTTTTTTTTTTTTGTAGGTAAGAATTAAAGAAAAGTAGGTGAATGGAGAGAAGGAAAATGAGTAAAATTGAAATGAATGAGGTTTTCTAAATAGAATTGTGGAGAAGGAGAAAAACCCAGGAGACTCCAGTGAAAAGGGTGAAGCGAGAGCAAGAGCATTCAGGTGATGGCAAACATTATGTCAGTTACAGAGTGGAGTTACACAGAACACATACACACACACAGAGACTCTTGAGGAAAAGAGGGAAGCCTTGGAAATCGCAGATGGATCTGTAAGGGTTATAAAGAATGTTGGAAAGGAGTTGGATATTTCCGCCTCATCAACCAACTCAGCCAGAGACTCTAAATGAAAGGAAGAGTGCAAGTATGGGCTTTCTTTTTGGAAATCCATTAACCATAAGTTTTGTTCCACACTAAATACTTTGGTCCTTTTCCTTTCAAAAGCAACTTTTCCCTTTGCTCTGTAATTAGATTTCTTGTCAAAACCACCAATGGAGAAAAATATAAGCAAATTTCCGAGTATTTCTAGGAGCGGGTGAAGGGAGAGATGACGGGACTCTATACATACTGGAAATACATAAATGGGGAAAACTTCTAGACCGGACGTAATACCCACAAGAAATGAATCAAAATTAGCCAGAGAGACCGTACGTGGGGAATTGAAGAGTGTAGAGAGAGAGAGAGAGAGGAAGGCTGTGGGCAAATGGATGTGTCGTTGTGGATTTTGAAAAAATGGAGGAACAACAATGATTATTATGTCATTTCCAGGTTGAGCATGTGCTCCATTGGAGTTGTAATAATAATTATGGATTAGGGAAATATTTGAAAAAAGGGCTGTAGAGAGAGAGTGACTGAGGTTGTGGGGACTCCTTCCTCTCGTCCTGTCCCCATTCACTTGTTACGGGAGTTTAGCTCTTTTTCGCTCTTTTCTCGAGTGTGAGTGAGTTGCCAAGTTATAGTCCGCTCATCTGCACCAGTCTATTTAAAAACTTTGGAGATGTTGGAAGGAGAAGGAGAGAGAGAGAGAGAGGAGAGACTCTTATATGAGGAGACTTGAGAAGTCGTGCATGTGTTCCTTGGAAATACTTTGGAATTTATGTAACATCCAACTATTGGCCTTGTTGCCACAAGAAGAAGAAGAAGAAGAAGAAGAAGTAGAGGAAGGGTGTCTAACCCTTTGCTCTCTAGTAGTTTCTACCGAGTAACGTTCACATCTCAACTTCCTTTTCCTTCGACTACACTTGAAAAATCCCCACCCGCAACTTTGTTTACATTATTTACTCTCCTGCCTTTCTTCCCAATTCTTCATGGGACTGGAAAATACTATGGTACTTGAGTATCTTGAACTTTTCCAACACTTCGTCTCTATCTCGCTCTTTCTCAAGTCTCTCTGTCTCGCTGACATTTTCTTAAATTTTCATCTTTCCCAAGATAAACTTCCCATGCTCCCATATATTTACCTATACTCTTCATACAAACTGATTTCACCCTTACTTCTTGCCCACAATACAATACATGCTCTTTTCTTTGTTAGGCTCCTTGTCAAGGCTAGAACACTCTAGGAAATTCGTGTCATCGTGAGTAAACATAGAGGGAGGGAAGGAAAAGCTTCTTCGTCCAAAAACTCGAGTGAAAAGTCAGGGAAAAATATTTTCTGGAAGAGGAATTTCTCCACTCTTGTATTCCTTTCCAAATATCAAGTTTCTAAATAAAGCAAATAAAATTATCTACTTGTGTATTTTGGACTTTGAATTTCATGTTGGTCGTAAGAGAAAAGACACGCTCTTCCACTATGTATGCCAATTACGAGGGGAGAGAGAGAGAGGGAGAGCTCTGGGACTTCCACAACTCTCAACCTATCTCAGGCCTTCATGGATTTACACGGAATCTCCATGCACCACGTGTGTTTTTACGCCCGCTCTCGGGAAAATAATGGAATCGTAGCTAAAGATAAATGCACATATGTATTTATACAGACGTGTGTGAGTGCATTTGATATCCAGATTTTTCTGCTCACAATTTATATTGTGAAGAGCGGGAGAGGGATTTGAAGGAATTTGATCAAATTTCCACACACACACACACACACACAAATATTTATGTCCCATAAGAAAAGACGTTTGGAATGAAGGAGCAGTATTGCAGTATCAAATGTAAGTGCGTAGGTGTCCTCAAAAACTGAGAATGCGTCACAGCCCACATACTTCCATCCACCATTTCCTCAATTTTCAATGGTGAGAATAATAATAAAAAATGTCTTTTATTTCGTCTTTTTGGAACAATCCAATTACTCAATTCCATAGGTGGCAGCTTGTGTGAGATGTATTTGTGTGTGTGTGTGTAGAGATGATGAGGATTTGTGAACAAATTGAAAAGAAATCATATGGACTTTTTCAATGGTCGTTGTCGTCGTCGTGCTAGAAATAAAATGTATTTTCCCTTTACTTATCTTTTTACAAGGAGAAGATATAGGGAGAGAGGAAAAGTGTGCCATTCATTCTCGAGAGTGAGATGACATATGAATGGGGCTTTCTTTCATGCTAATAATAAGCCTTATTCGCAATACTATATCTAAACTCAGCTTGGCCGCCTTTCTCATCCTTTATGATCATGTTAAAATTTGAGGAATTCTTTGGTAGTAGTAGCTACAGCTCAATCCAATGGTAGAGTGAATTTTCGGGGGGTCTAGACAATAATAATGTACGAAGATTTTTTTTTTTTTTACAGGGGAGCTCATGAATTTTTCATGGACAAGAAAAATAACATGATGAGGACAGAGATGAGGGAGAAAAGAGAGAAAGAGAGGAATATTATGGGATGAAATGCTTGGGCTTGATAAAATGTAGCACTCATCCTTAATTCTGTTGATATAACAAACTACTACTGTGAGTTGATGGGGGGACTCTCTAGTTTTACTTATTATCAAATCCCGGGTTAGCTCTCTCCTTCATCTTTCATCCATTTCTTTAGTTTTGTTTTTTTTTCTCGGTCAATCTCATTGGAAGCCTTAAAGATTCTTAAGCCGTGAATAGTAGATCCTCTCATGTTGACTATCCTCATCCATTTAATGGGATGAAGTGTAGTGTGTAACTTGAGGAGAGGAACTGGAGAACTGGAGGGAAGTTAGATGGAGGAGGTAGCTATGCTATAATAGCTACAGATAGCTACGTACTATGGAGCTACCAGTGGAAATGAAACTTTTGAGTAAGTTTATAGGTGCTCTCGAGACTTTTCCCCCAAAATCCACTCACTCCTGTAGTGAATAAAAAATAAGGGAAGGGAGAAAGGAAAGGCTAACTTTTCCTTCCTTTTTTTTCTCTCTCTCTCTCTCTCTCTCAACATAAAGCTCCACATTAATAATAGCTTGTCTCATTTGGCATGGGCTAACTTCAACGCTAGCCATTTACTCGATGAGTCTTGGAGAAATGAGAAGCCCCTTTCCAATGGGTAGTGTCTGGTATGGCTTAACCCACTGCACTCAGAATGCACTCATCACATGCAGTGAGTGAGTGAGTGAGTGAGGTGAAGGAAATTATCAAGGAAAAGTGTATTAGACATTGAGGAGGGCGGTAGATTTTGGTGTAAAAACCTCTTTTGAGCAGGATCCCCATTACTCGGCCTGACTCATTACGTACTACTATGTATTGTGAGGTGAGAGGTAAAATCTTAGGCGGATGAGAGACGTAACAAACAAACAAGAATAAGAGACGGATGAGAGGAATTCTGCAGAGTAACCACAATCTCGTAGACATAAGAGCCAAGAGATGAGAGGAGGAAGAGAGAGTACTGGAAAGCATATATCCTCATCTCCTGACATACCTTCTTCCAATGCAGATTCCATAACGGTACTCCCAACAACATCACAACATAAAACCTGCTTGCATATTTGCATACTCACAACTCACTTCTCTCCCAGTTCTGCTTATTCTTTGAAAGCCGAGTCTTTTGGCACAAACCTCAACGCTATTACATGCAGAGAGTATACAAGTCTTATCAAATATTTCCAACTCTCTGTGTCTGTCAAGTGGAGAGAAGTTCCCTATATCTGACATAGTACTTTATTTGTATACATACTTCACATGTACAAACGGCACTTAAAATAGGAACGTAGTCGTAGAATTGATAATGAAAGTATAGTCTTTGCTAGGAACATATGTAGTTATGGTAGGAGAGAGGGAGAGGGAGAGAGAGAGAGAGAGGATGAGCCCACACCACAACCATGTCAATGTGTTTACGAATAAGTCATGCGAAAATTTTAATAATAATTCCTCCCGTCAGACTATAGAGAGAGAGAGAGAGAGAAGAGTCCATCTACATACAAAGCAGTAGTGCTCGAAGGATCTATGTCTTCCTTTCAGTGAGGCACTTAGTTAGAAATATTGTTGCCTCCAACTCTTCTATATAAATTCTGCGTACTCTGCACATTTGAACATTCACAGGTATTTCAAATCTGGCCCTATTATTTTTTATATGTACTTGACTATATGTCCCTTTACAAGGGAATCTTGGCCAGAACTGGGAGAAACTGCTAGTAGGATTGCCAGGAGCGGAGGATGAGAAGGTGGAATGAGCCAGACATTGATCACCATACCTTTAAATTGGACGCGCAATTTTCACGTTTCTCAACCACTGCTGCCCAGTCCTATATTGATGCTATATGACTCAACAACAACTGTAAATTGATAAGATTGGCTCTGCTCTGGAGTCCTCCTCATTAAATGGGGAGGTGTACGGGCCATGCCATAAGAGCGATGAAGGTAGGGGCGCTTCAGCTGCCCCTACTAAAAACATGTTCGGCCTGCGGAAGCTAATCCTTTTGATTTAATAGCAGTCATAATTCATGGCCTTCTCTCTCTCTCTCTCTCTCTCTCTCTCTCTCTGTATAAAGTGATTAATAATAAATGTGGAACTTTTATGTACTTATTTATTTAGAGAGCCCTTCTTCTTGAATCTAAACAAACCATGGAATTAGGAATGATACGCACCTGAGAGTCGGACAAGTGTTAAGTACCGTTGCTCCCTTCTCATCAAAACTGGATCAAATGGATGGAAACAAAGGATTTTTACTGGTTTTTATCTCACTTTAATTGACTCTGTGCTTGATAGCGGGACTTTTTATACCAGACGTGAATCCATTTTTTGTAGGAGGAAAAAAATGACCAACCATTTTTTTTTTTAAACTAACCATGTTAAAATGTAGGGGTACAAATCCGGCTTAAATTGCCTCTTCCTCCCCTTTTGTACACAAAAGATGGCCAGTTATTAGTGTAGGGAAGCTCTGAGCACATGTGAATAGAAAATGTTGCGAGATTTATGGTAAACTTGAGGAGATTTTCAAAGGTTCGTACTTCCGCTGAAGAATTTCATAAAAAGACTCTTTCAACTTCCATATTATAACGATTTTTAATGGCTTACACGCCATGTGGATGGATTTGACAGAAGCCTTTTTTTTTGAATATTCTTTACAATTCCTCTCCGTCGTCTTCCTTAGGATCTGCGAGAACTATTATCCCGATTTAGATTCATCCATTCCTGAGAATCACGTCCCTTATGATGCATTGTGCTAGACGGATTTTTAGGGAGAGATAATAATGAGCAGTAAGATAACTGTAAGAGGAAACTGGGGGTGAAACCGATCCGAATAATTATTATTAGCACTTTTGGTCTAACATATTGCATTGTATTCATCCATACTAAAAGTCTACTCATGTTCCACACTTACATGAAAATTCCCTTGAAAAATTATTTATTACCATCTTGCCAATAGAATTCTTCCCCGTCATTCTTCCCCCTTACTATTATCTATACGTATATCATACATATATTAAAATGTGTGTAAAAAAAAGTGGAAATGGATTTTAGACAAAAGTTACTCTAACATAGTAACATTTTCTAATGGGATTTTCTCAATGGAAAAAATGAGATGGTGAAAGGGATATAAGAGCTCGGGGGTTCTTTAACAAGCCTTGAGTCTTTACATTAACTGCTACTTCAACGTAATCCTTGTCATTGTGTTCGGCTGGAGTACAAGGAACATATTGTTTACATGATTTGTCATGCTAATTGGACCCTGTTAGTAATTTTAAAAAAACATTCAAATGATATGATGCTAAAGCAGATGACATTTTAGCCTACAGAATTTCATACTTTGCCACCATAATTATTATTATTGTTATTTGGACCGAGTACGCGGGAAGAAAAAAATAGGGAAAAACCCATTCAAAATTGGTTTGAGAATCACATAATTACTCCGGATGGGATTCGAACCCGCGCTCATGCCGGGACTCAGGCAATTGTAGTGGTGGTTAAGGGATTTGCTTTTTTAACATATATATTTATTAAATAGGCACTCCCTCCGGCTGAGGTCAAGTCCTTTGGTCAAGAAATGTTCTCGTAGCAGTCATTTGAAATATTTGGCTTGTTTATGAAGTGAGTAATTTATTTTTTACTACAAGTGTGCAGTGTAGAAAGGTGTAAAGTATAGTTGGAGGGTGAAGAATCCCTGTCTCTTTTGACTAATTTGATTCCTCCCTTGGAATATAATAATAATTCGACTGCAGTGCAGTCTATACGATTCCTTTTGGTGTACACAAAGAAATAACTTGAGAGACTCAAGAAAATAAAGGGACAAATGGAATAGAAATGATGGGGAAAATTATATATTCAAATGGTGTGAGAGAGAGAGGGAAGTTGAAGTAATCTTTTTGTGTATATATAAGTACTTGGACATGGGCGGTAACCCTTAAAATACAATGCTGTTTTGGAGGAGATGAGAGAGATTGAGATTGCTCATGTTGCGGAATATATAAGACAACATTCCATGAGGAAAACTATGCACTGCTCTTTTATATACTCTCGTGAATTTAAGAGGCACTAGTAGGCTATGATTCATTGAACAGGATATCATCAACTACGACAGCCTTATATTGTCTCTCTATATGTATTATTATGTATGGGAATGAATAGGAATATGTTTTGACTCAGACATTTGTTCCCATCTCTTATTTATACATATGGGAGATCCTCTGTCATTGAGTAGAGAATAAAAAAGCAGGTTTCTCCATGAATTGGCAATAAACAAGGAAATTGGCACATGGTAACATTCTCTCCCCCACCCTTTAATCCGCCCGAGTTTGTCAACATATTTAGAGGCTGAGATGATGAGGATTATTGACAATAAATAAAGTGTTTTTCCTCCTATTCCCGAATGAGGATGATATAAATAATTGTAGAAAAATGTATTTTTTACAAAAATCGGGTGATTATTGAGTGTAGAGAATTGAAAATAGGAATTGGGTCGTTTCATGCGTCAATGGTATTATTGTAAAAAGGCGTGGGCATTACGGTATAGTATGTATGTAGTTCCTGAGAGAAATCATGTTAAAAGAAACTGATGAAAAATCTCAGATGCTCGCGCTGTCATAAAGACTCAGAAAGTTGACAAGGCTTCAGCTTTCAAGTATTTCAAAAGACTGTGGGAACAACTAATGATATCAATTGTAATTACAATATATAGCTTTTCTGGAACGACCCAGAGGAACGTACACGTAGAATTTTAATGGCCTATCTCTTATTCTGTGTAGTGGTGTGGCGCGATTCGTAAGGGAAGTTTTGGCAAGTGGAGGATATAACAAGGCATAAAAGGCCGTAAATAAAGAAAACACTAGGAGCTAATTAATGGTTTTTATTGTTAACTTTACAACTAGAGGATTGTGTCCTCCTATATATGTGTGATGTAATAATAACTTGAGACCCAATAATAAATTTTGCTTTTTTCCTATATCTAGTGCACGCTTTTCCTAGATGTATAAACAATGTACAGTGTGTAGGAACATTTATTCGGAGGGATATGTACGTATAAATGTGCTTGTGTAGGCTGAGGAAATTGACAGACGTGTGTGTAGGTTCTATTTGAATGTGTTTTGGCGAAAGAGCTGGGGATTCACATCGGAAGCAATAACGTCCGCATTTTCCCCGTCTCAGCGCGACAAATCATGTCAGAGGGAGACTATAATAAATACTAATAAATATACAGAACATGACTAGAGCAATGAATAGAATTGTCTACAATTTCCATACAGTTTTTTCCACTCACACTGTATTTTTTTAACCAGATATACATACATTTTCCAATTTTTCCTTCCTCCGTGCAAAAAGAAAAAAAAATCCTATATGACTTCAAGCTAAATTGAGTGTTTTGCCCTTCGATAAAATGGTGTGTGTGACTGTGTGAGAAGCCAGACTTTTTTGTTTTTGTAAACATTTATTTTAATTGCGTGTTACATTCATATGGACATTTTCTGTAAGAGAGTCCTGTACTTGAAAAGCCTACACGCCACACGCTATACAAATAGTAAGCGACTCAAAAGTAGAGGATTCGGTTTGAAATCTCGGTCACATATCGACTCAAATTTCCGTCACATTATTGTCAAATTGTTGTGCTTGAATTTGGCGGAAAATTGAGTTTTGATGGGGCTAGTAAAATTTTAGTGGTATGAGATAAAATCCCGTTGCAATGGGATCCATCAAATTTTGAGTGATATTGGGGGAAATGTCAACTCCATTATGATTGGCCAACATAAGGATGAGAAATATATTTGAATTAAGAATGGAGAGGAATTTGACATATTATTTGATGAAGAATTCCCCGGAGGGGCTTTTCCTATGTCAGATTCGGCCCATAGAAAGTTGAATGTTTTTGAAACAATTGGCAGATATTTGGCTAAAAGATGAGAGTGGATGAATAGTGGGGGCTCTGCATATGGTGAGAATGGTGTGGAAGGTTTTATTTGACATTTGCTTTGTGCAATGCATTTGTGATAAGAAAGGGAAAAGTAGGATCGGAGTGGAGGTAAATAACATTATCCTTTACGAGGATAAATATGTAACCTTGCACCTGAACTTGCCTCAGTGTGAACAGTTCACCTGTCACTGCTTCTCTCTATAACTGAATGATTGTGTGAGCATCTCTGGCCTTTACAAAGCGTTTATTGGTTTAAATGTGAATTGTACATTTTACTACTTGTTTTTATGCGTGCCGCTATACTATGCTCCTCACTCCTCTCATCTCCCTATACCTATGTAGAGCCAAAAAGAATATAGGAAAGGCCATTGGAGCTCAACCACTTTACTCTTTTGCTTTTATATTAAGGGTGTCACGTGGATTTGGAAGACTCAAAGCATATACTGTGAGTTCTAAGTAATTAAGATTGTTTCAAAACCAGAAGATTTCAGAGAGAAGTTTCCATAGGACCATGACCAAAGGTGTAAAAGAAATCAAGTTGAAAGGGAAAAATGTTCAGAATAAAAATGTGTGCTAAAAATGAAGAAGTGAAGATGTTCTCTTTTCTGTGACACTTTCTGTGGTTGTTGAGCATGAGGGAAAAAGCAGTTGGCCGGCGACAGGAACCGCAACTCCCGCCATGGCAGGCAATAACTCATATTTTGTATTAAAAAAAAAAAGGATTACATAAAAGAGTTTATAGCGTGGAGAGTGGGTGAGCCTTAAATGGCGATATTGGGTCGGAGTCAGACCAAAGTTGGGGATTTGACGGGCTTGGAAATTAATGGAGCCACTTTTCACCATCCACCAATATCTATTGCCTTTAAACTCCTTTAGAGATGACCATAGGGTCATCGCTCCATCCCCCATTATATTCCCCATCATTTCCCATTATTCCTCATTACATCTGCTCTTCGCATGCATTTAATAATCCTTCTCTCTCTCTCTCTCTCTCTCAACTAATACTTTTTGCCGATATGGACGTGGGACTTGTGACAAAAAAGGATTTCTCCTTCCAACTTTTCCCAAATAATCCATCATCCATCAATCTTCCGCTCACATGCATATAATGTATACCCTTATTTCTATCACATGCTACTTACTCCCCCCATATGCTCAACCAAACTGGTATTTCAAGACCAAAAGCCAAGAAGAACACGAACAATTTTCAAAGTGTAGGACTTGATATAAAAATCCCTCGATCCGCCTCGCCTCGAATCTGGACAAACATTTCCAGGAATTAATCTCACCCTACATGATTGTTTCATCCTCCCTCTTCTCCCTGACTCTTTCAATTTCCAGGAATCCGAATTTTTAGGGGGGAAATCCGAGGAAAAAGAGTCAGGTGTGAGGAAAGGAATAAATTTTAACGGAAAGGAAAGTCTCATTGTTGAGTGTAGGCAAACAAGAGGAAAGCTCCAATAGATTCTTTTATAGTTATGACTCAGATAATTTCCACGAGTGGGATGAACGAAGAGTGTGTGAGAGAGAGAGAGAGAGAGAGAGAAGAGCAAATAAATTCTCATGTTTTATAAATGAGCCAGTTAGAATAGTTGGATAATAATTCTTCGTGCTCATTGTGGATTTAACCCTTCCCATATATTCTTCTCTCATCTACTTGAACTTATGCAGACTCAAGCTATGCAATATAAGGAATTTTAAAGTTGGAAATTGTATTCTCTAAAAATCCCTGCAAAACTATAGAATAATGTCCTGATAGTGTGGGGGATTTGAGTGAAAACGTTTTTTGGTGGATGTGACGGACATTTAAGAGGATGGAAAGGAGATTTGGGTGGGTGTTCAGGTCCTCGTGACACTTCAAGTGGAATTGGATAAGGGGAATTTTTTTCCTGATCACCATTTAGCTCCTGAAAATAAGGATTTTTAGGTCCGTATGCAAAGTCTCGAATAGCTTAATGAAAAATTAGTTGAGCAAGGATAATAATTATTTTCGTGATCACTAGAATATAGTTCTCGAGAGAGAGAGAGAGACGATTATTATAGGAAGGATCTGGACTACAGCCATAGGATTAAATGGGTAAATGTCTATAATCATGCACCGAATACAAATCGAGTTGAATTGAAGTGCGGGAAAAGCCTGTGGAAGTGAAGAGATGATGAGGATGAAATGAAGATGGGAAGTAAAAATAAGGTTGGATGTTTAAAAAATAATAATAATTAAGAAGATGAGTGGAAATGAGGGGAAAGAGCGTGAATGAGAAAAAGGCTGGTTTTTTTTTTGAGTTTCTATATGTTCCTCTGTTGTGGCCTTTTAAGAGTTGCCATAGCTGGTCATAAAGCAAAAGTTCTAACTTTTGTAACCTACATTCTCGAGACTTATTATGGGTGCAGTCCATCCCATGGGAGTTACATATGTGTGACGGATTTTTGAAGTTAAACGCGCTACATTCATGCTGTGGCAGGCACAAATCATCTCTCTCTCTCTCAGGGTTGTGTACGTACACTAGTACACTCTGGTAAATTGAATGCGATAGAGAAGCACAGATGATGAGCCATGCACCCAAGTACACTTGAGACTATATACAATATTACACATATGAGGAGATCCCGGCATTGGAAAAACATTGGAGAGAGAATGAGGATTGGGACTACATTGGGAGTGAGTTAGAAGACAAGTACAAGTTATAAATACCATAAGTTATGCTGACACGGAGCTCTTCTCTTTGCTACCACAAAATAAAAGTGTGGAGAGTGTGGAAGAAGAGAGGAAAATATGAGAAGGGATTTTACCATTAAAAATGACTGATCCCATGAACCTTGTAACCTGCTCGGAATTCCCGACTATTTTTCCTATCGCTGTACTAAAAGTATGGAAATTAGTAGCTGGGCTATTTAATTGATTTAAATGATTTGGTAGGGAATTGAAGTAATTGGAGAATTTGAGGGGAGATTTGTATTTTGGGAGGGTGAGAAAAATGGTAGGGTCCAAGTAAAAATGGGTGAACGTACCTTCGTCGAGTATTCGCTCCACGTGGATAAACAAATTAGGAAAAATTGCCAGCTGCTTTTTATCCTTGATGAGCTGAGCGAGATAATCAGCCATATTCTGGGTATTGGCGTGATTGTTGGCACTAGGATTATTTTGTTGTTGTTGTTGTTGTTGTTGGTTCAGGTAATTGTTGACAGTTGTGGGTATGCTAATGCAATTACCAAGGGCTCCACTGGCACTACTATTACTGTTACTGTGGCTATTTGAATTGTTGAGGATGAGATTTGTGGCACTGCTGGTGAGACTGCTCATGGTTGTCGGAGAGTTGCTGATACTAACGGCGGCCGCGGCGGCTGCTGCTGCCGATGAGGATAATAATGCAGACTGAATTGCGGGACTTGTTACAAGAGCTACCGAGGTCACACCAAGTCCTTCATTCATTTTCATCTTTTGTTTCTTGGCACATACGAAGAATTTCCAGGTCCAGGACTTTTGAACAACAAAAAAAAACAAATTTTATTTTGTATCTAAAATTTTTTTCGAAATTTCCCCAAACTTTGTCAAAATCTCCTATAGACTGAGAGGGTTAACTTTTTGGTAATTGTGAAAAGGCACTTCTTCGTCTGAACTTTTATACACAATAGAATGGTGAAACCTGTGGTTTGTTTTATTTCCAGTCGTTTTTTGCTTTACACACAACCTTCCGAGTTTGAATGGTGAAAAAGTATCACTTGTGTGGTAAATTGCTATATTAATTTGTCTCTGCTGTTATAATAAGTAAAATAAATGGTTGAAGGGTTTTTTTTCAGACGTACAGAGCAAGGTGGAAGGAGAGTTTGTGAGAAGGTGACAGGAAAATAACTAACAACAGTCACAAAAATTGATGCACTCACCCTGTGAGGGAGAGATTCACACTGACTCTCGTCTATCTCTCTCTCTTTGAAATAGAAAACACGGTCAGGACCAGACAACTGTCTTCTCCGCCAGTCTTAGCTTGACTCTTGAGTCGACTTACTTCCTTCAAACTACTTACTTACTTAAACCAAATACATCATCCACTAATAAAAGTATAGTCTATGTCATATGCCGAGAACCAACTTCATCCTCATCCCAATCTTCCTTCTAGCTTGTGTATATAGTGCATACATGAAAAAACCTGGTGTGGAGAGAGAGAGAGAGAGAGAGAGAGAGAGAGAGACGAAGTTGAGCATCTCCTACACATTTACATGATTCCATTACCTTTTACCTTCGCCTCCCAATGTTACATGCCTTAGAAGAGACTTTTGGAGAGATCGTCTCTCCCCTCTTTGCCAAGAAGTGCATCTGTGGCTGTGCTGGGACCTGATGGGATATGCTCTTCAACACTGATCAGATGACTCAAAACTCTCTGTACAGGGGATCTGCATTGAGACGAAAAAACGAAGCTGAAAGATTCTTGGGAGGCAATCATATTCCTCTCCAAGCCCCAACCTTTTTCTTTGCCTTAGATCTTAACATCTTCTAATGTTTATGCTTACACATGTGATCACTCCCTTCTTCGTCTTCCTTCCTTCGTAACTTCTACATACACACACACACACACACAGACACTCCGTCCCTATCAGAGAGTCTATGACTAAAGTAAAAATACTCTGGTAATATAAACAGCCAACAAATTCAATCCTCACTCTGCATATGGAAGATCTTACGTTCTCTGTCTCTCTCTCTCTCTCGTCTCCATATCTTGAAGCTTAGGAGAAGAAAAAAAATAGGAAACAATTCTGTACGAAATACCACTCCTCCACTCGTCACTCATACTCACAATAATTATATTTCGTCATCCATTGGGTCTCTATGGTTGTGTGTCTACATAATATGCACTTTGAATTTTCGTAGGAATAATAATTGTTTAAGGATTTTAATCAAGTGAAATACGTTTCTTCTTAAAATTCCTAGCTGGTTGGTGCGTATGGTGTAGGGAATTCAAGGGATACTCAATTAACGTTTCTACATAGAGCCAATACTTATTTTAGCCAGGGGTGAAGTATATGGGAAATTGGATTTTTATTAAAGGTTCTTGAGAGCACTTATTGATCTAAGTGCCATCTAGAATATTAATCAGGAGATGGATATTAATCTGAGATAGGAGAATGTACATGTGGGTTGGATGAAGAATCCATTTGATTACTCTTCTTATATGGGATAACTCGTGTGGGCACTGTGGGCTAAATTGACAGAGATTTTTGCTGGTAAGGATATATAGGATTAATAGGAGAGGGTTAGGAAATAGCTCCTTTTTTAATTTAGCGGATAAATTATTATGGTTGGATGCTGAGTTGGAGGATGTTGATGTATAAGGGAAGGAGCTAGAACTAAGCTTATTAATATTTACTTGAAATTCCTTTGAAAAATAGCGTTTGATTAAGGGATGGTAATAATAATTATTGTATTAATAATTTTAAATTGTTATTATCAAAATCATGATAAGTAATCATTGAAATTACATGTGAGGCTCATTTCTTCATGGTTTTGGAGCCTTCCTGATTTCTACAGTTGAAATGGAATAATAGAAAATAGTTACTGTTTGGATTAAAGATGAAATGATGGCTCAAGCATTTGTTAAAAACATGTGTAAATTATGAGCAGTGGAGTTATTGGATTTGTATGTAGAGCCAGATGCGCCATCTATGTGGGTAAAATCTCAACGGATGTAGTCAACTCTTCCGTCCGTGATTTATGTGTTTAGTTGATTTGTATAAAACTGTGGCCCCCTTGGAGATTTGACATGATGACACTAACACAGCGAACGAAAAGGATGAAAGAGGATAAAACCATGGAGAATTACAAATACCTAAAAACAGTTGGACAAAATGGGAGAGGGGTAACCCAGTTTTTCCTTGTGTCTACATATGCCCAACCGCAATTTTTTTGAATAAATATGTTCGGATATTCGAAGTCCTTGTGGGTTCACGATTTTTATACGGATCATTGGAGAAATCGTGGTAGAATCCTAGGGGTACATTGTACCCGGGGTTTCAATTTACAGTAACTTGATTCTGGGGGTGAGGTATAGGAAATCGTCGGGTAAATTCCAAAAGGCGCTATAATTTTCGTAACGTTATGGGAAAAACAAAATTATAGCGCCTTTTGGAC
>JAQFXU010000491.1:0-51608 GCA_034693705.1 Spatulosminthurus flaviceps | reverse complement strand
CTGGGGAGGATTCAAGTGTGCCACTGTAGAGGGAATGCCATCTTAGGGAGAACCACTATATAGAGAATTAACTGTATCAAGTATAGAATAGGAGGGTGAAATCTCATTTTTAATTATACAGGTACGTGTACAGTACGTTACGTACAGAGAGAGAGAGAGAGAGAGAGGTGTATCTGAACTTTTGTTGGTAACTTATTAGGGAGCCACCATCTCCGTATAGTCCGTATGGTTATCTAAAGACGAAGGTACAGCCAAACGTCAAAGTAATTTAGACGATGATGCTTCTACTATTCTGTCCCCTGACAATGATTAATTATTCAGTGTAAATGAGAATGTCTTCCATCTCTCCTCTCATTCACACTTGAAGTAATTTAGACTAGATAGCGAGAGTTCATTCGATTCCTATCGATTAATCAATAGTCCATTGATACCATTTACACTCATCTCCTTATTACGGAGGAGCTGGTGCTCCTTTCTAAAATCACCCTTTACTTTTATATACAAGGCCTTTACTATAGAATATACGGAGGAGGACAAAAGATAGGAAATGGAGTATCCCCAAACTTTGGGCTTTTTATCAAGATAAACCGAACTTGTTGCCTTCGTATTGAGCTGGACTTGTATTTCATGTCAGCTCTTCTTTGATTTTTAGGATACCCACACGTATAATACAATAAATGGCTTCTCTATCTCTTGCTTTCTTTTTACAGCAGCATAGCACCATGCCATGCCTCTACTCATTTCATTCCTCTCTCATTGTCAAGTGATTTTAAACGAGCCGTCAACTTTGAGCTGAAGATGTAGATAAAAATTGTAGGCTTGTGTCCACGCGTCCAACAAACCATTGTTTTTCCCTTTGAACATATGCGTATCAGTGAGGCGGGTTGGTTACATGAGTGAAAGCACAATTGATAATGAGAAGAATCTATGGAGGTATAATATTATTGTAGGATAAATATGATCCAGCTTTGTCTCAGCCAATGAAAATCATCCATAACGTTTCTGAGACATTAATTCAGCAAGTTAACATTCAATGCCAAGTTTATAAAAATACATTTGACATTGTAACTGCAGAATTTGAAACATTTTCTGGACACAAGTTTATATGGGATCGGATGTTGGAAATTGAGGATGAACATATATTATTTCTAGATATATTTATTTGGTTAAATTGTCTTGACATTTCCCTGTGAAAAGAGAGATGACTTTGGAAGTAACAATTTTACATCTCATTTGATATGGTGTTGGTTACAAAAATTCTTGGTATACTAATCTCACTGAGGTTACTGTGGTGTTGGGTCCGTTATTAAATGCTAATAGGGGGAGGTTATGGAATTTCATATTATTAAATGTCATTTGAAAATAACGGATGGAATCCGTTACAATTTACAGTGAAGTTAGAAATGAGCACCAACATCTTATTCAACATAACAACGGAAGATTTCTCAGGTTCACCACATGCAGTACAAACCGCATAAAACTCGTCGTGATACATTCCCCATGATAAATGAGTACGAACTCTAAAGGTTTTCGTTACTAGAGATGAAAAAACATGATATTTTCAAACTAATTTTTACCAATAATCACCCTTATTTTTTTCTGTATCCAATTTAAATAAGGGGTAATATATAAGCTGAGAAGAAACCAAGGAAGTTTCAATGTTTCGTTAATACCAGGGAATTCGTTACCTGATTTCCAGTAAGTGTACTCGAATTTGCAGTGAATAAGTAACAGTGACAGTGAGTAACAATACAATAAAAATAAGGATGAATGTGGGGATCATTAGAAGGAGAAAAGATGGTAATCAAATATTCACGTTGATACTAAAGCAACGGATACATTTGCATTTGCTTCTGTACACAGACTTACTAATGACTAAAAGACGTGTATGGTGTAAGTTGCTTTTCTCTCAAAGGTTTTTTTTCTGGTTGATTAAATGACTAGGAAAAAATATTCGGAGTCAACCGATTTCTATGACAATAATTCATATAGTAGGACCTGTAGAATCAAATGGGATCTGAAAAGAGACGTCAAACCTATACAGTTGAACTTTTCAATGATGGAAATTAATCTGGGTATGCGTCATTTCTTTTTGTATGTTACCCACATCAAATGTATGGAGGAATGGTGTGTGGATGGAAATGTAAGATATAGGATTACTCCTTATGTATTTTTAATTTTTATGTGGGTACCAAAAAGTATCTGTATACGCAACGGGATAGTACAACATGGTGGAATTGATTATGGGAGGAAGAAACGAGGGGATTCATTAGTATTCTTGTGAAATCTTTCTTTGATTATTTACCCTCTCTTTTTTCGTTAAAGATGGTATGTAGTGGTGGCGATATGAAGATGAAGCGGCTTCAAAAACTTTTCTCCCTTAAAGTTTGCCAACGCATGGAAATTCGAGACAAAAAGTTTCCAAGATTTTTATACTCTCTGATTTTTCATCATTTAAATGAGTTTCACTGGGAACAAATAATAATTCCATGGAAACTCATCTCTCTTGTAAGGATTTATATATTAGTCACAAGCATTCCTATACTGTAAGTATATGTAATTTTATTATTGCTCGTTTTTAAGATTTCAAGTTTGTCAGCTTTTTTCCTTTAGATCAATCATCTAACATAAACTGCGTGGTTCATATATTATGTTGTAGTATTATAAATAAGTGAGTTTTGAAACTCCCACGTCTTTTCCAATTACTTTGATCCAGGGAAGCCCTTGAAGTTAAATAATTATTTTGATATTCATTTTTCATGCTTTTTTTTATTTTAGAAAGCATTTTTATGAAATACTTGCTTCATTGTGTACGGGAAATATTTTTCCGAGGTTTGTAAGCTGTTTTCCCTTGTCTTTAAATTAGTTTGTAGTAAAAGAAAGCAAGAACGGATGAAGATAGTTTTTCCAAGTTCTTTCGAGGTTTCCTTTAATTGACGCTACAAGTTTATTACAAAACTTTGTCTGGATAAATTCAATTGTTCAAAACTCATGCAAAACGATGAACAACTAGAGCATTATTATTTTATTTGAAAAACGTTAACGAACTTCTCTTTAAAATAACACGTACAGTAATTTTGGCACCCGTAAATATGCAAAAGCAAGATATTTTACTAATTGGTTATGTCCTGTTGATGTAAATAAACACTCAATAGGTTCACGGAAGCAATAAGGGACTAATATTGTAGAATGTTTTGCTAAAATGTACAACCCTGTGATGTTTTGTGTACTAAAAAAAATCATGGGAGCTATACACTACTAATGCATGCTAAAACATATTGCGTCAAAATTATTACCAAAGTATGATTTTTCTGAAGAAAACATGAAATCACGTACTTCAAAAAATAAAAAGCATTTCCATGGTGGTTTTTAGTGCACATTGAGTTTGTGAAATTAGTAGTCACGTAGCAAAAGCTTTTACTAGTCATTTACACAGGATTTTCTTTGATGAGTGTAACGTACGCAGACTACCACCACCTTTTCTTTTTATTTGAAGATTATTATCACGGATTTTAATAATAATTATATAGAAGTGGACAGAAGTGGGAGCCATATATCATAAAAGCACATTGGTTCAATTGCAATAAATTACGTTGTAAAGTAGACAAGCAAGGCAAGATATAAATCTTGTAAAGTACCGCGTTTCAAGCTGTGTGAAACCATATTGTGACTGGAATAGGAAAACAACGGAAGCTTGCATTTTTTTCAGTCTTTGTAATTCAATTGTTTCAAGCTTTTTTGTTAGTTTTGGCAGATTTCATAATTCGGTTCTTCGGGTTTTGGAGGATTTTCCTTCAAAACTCTCTTTTGCTGTTTTAAATCTTTCTCACACTTTTGCTTGGCTTCCGTGAGTTGACAAAGTTCTGGCTTGGGAACGCAGCAAGCAAGCATATCCACGTTTGTTTCTCGTTGATGACCAGGGTAAATTCCCATGGGGAAGGCTGTAATAACAAAAACAAGGTGGAAATGTCATCAATGAACGTGTTTGTATTTAATGAACTAATGTTACAATTTAATTAGGGGAATTTCCATATTGAGAGATTCTCTTTTCCTACTTAAATCCGTGAGCTCATAATTAACGGAATTCAACTATATATTTGGTTGTATAGGTGCCTTTTAACATGACTCAGTTTTGAAGCCTTAAGCACAGGTAAATAAGCTGCTAAATACAAGATAGATACAAATCTATCTAGCAATTCTAGCCTGCCAGAAGGAATTGACAGATTAGACATTAGATTTTCATTTGTAAATGAACGTCAATGTCAAAACTTCAAATCAAATGTCAAGGAAAATCCAATAACGTGCATGAGCTTCTCTCTATTAAGTGAGCAGTATGGGAACGTGCTCATGTACATAGCTTATAAACGTGTAACCCCTTTGCATGGCTGAACACGCTTTTGTTTTTTTTTATTTCAATCTCAACTGATTTGACAGAAAATATAAACACTTATTCAGAACCTTCATGTTAACACCAATGGAATCAATTTCCTCCTGAGTTCCTTCAAATATTTAAGTAAGATGTGACTAACAATAGGAAAAGTGCTTGGGAAATTTTGGAAAAAATTATACCTTTGATGCCCTGAAGGAATAAACGCTCCTTTTCACATCTCCACTTGTTATAAGCATCTTGATAAGTACTCTTGTAGAACCAGCCAAGCTGTCAGAAAAATGTAAACTTGGATAGAGAAAATTAAAGGGATTAGTCATGAATGATGATTTTATACGAAGCTAAACGGAAGTAAGAGATGAAGGAAAACATTTTCATTTGCAACCAGAAATTAATTTTTGAGGATTAACGTCAACAAGTCACTTCTGAAGATAAGGGGATTGTTGGACAAGCGATGGATGCGTAAGTGTAAAAGTGTACATGCACATAAAAGTATAATAGTCAATAACATGGAACATTTGCGTGTACACTTTCCGCAGTGGCAGTCACTTGTTTAGAATTGGACTGGCTAGAAGATTGTTTTTGTAAAATTGGGCGAGGAAAGAATGAGAAAATTAAACGGATTAAAATTATATTTTCCTCAAACTTTACGGTAATTTTAAAAAATAATCTGTAGGACATGGATTTCAAAATCCTGAACTTTTTAGGGAAGTGTTGCTTTGCATTGGCTTAAAAGGAAGGCCGAATTTTAAAATGCAACACACTTTAGTCCATTTTGCTTTCAAAAGCGTGGCTCTGTTTTTGGAATGACGCTTTAAATTATAATGTAAACTAATTTTTGGAGACACTCAGACACTTCAAACCTATATATAACCTTTGGTAAAATCTCAGCTCCTATGTAGAATTCAATGTACTGCACAAGGCATGCATTAGTCAGAAAAATGTTATTTATTTTAACATGGGTTTATACGGGAAGAGGTAGATTCTTACAATTATTAGACCCGCCTCTATTAAAATGCGTATCGATTTCAAGGTACACACACAACATGACGTTGTTTTCCTAAAGGGCAAGAATTGTATGACGTGTATAGGTGACAGGGAGAAAATTATATTTCATCATTAGGATTTTGGCACAAAAATGAACTTTTGAAATAAAATATTGACTTTAGTGAGCACCATATTTGATTACGTGCTAAAATCTGACTGTGAGAGACAGTGTAATTTTAGGTTCCGTACGATTTTATTGGATATTGATACGGGTCCATGCACTTTATAACTCTTGAATGTATTTTTGTTGTTAGAATTAAAAATCCGTTCCCTATCTATACTATCTATACCCCTACCTGTTTTTTTTGCAGAATTTGTTAGATTCAGATGTCAGATTAAAAAGATGATGTATAAGATTTTAAAACTTGGTGTAATGTACATGTTCATGGAAGATATTGTTAGTTCAGTTCAAGTCTTAACATGTCAAAACAGGCTGGATGAAAATTTAAAAAAATTGTGGTAACAATATATTATTACACAATAAAATTATACTGCATAAATTATGTATTTCATTCAATAAAAGTGGAGTACTTTTTGAACATATTTAGCAAGCAAAGAAAAGCTTTGCAGTACAAATAATTATTCACTACCTGAGATAATGGTGGAGGGCGTCTGAATTTAATAACTTCACGATCACGACGATTCTCTACCCAGTTGTTGACAAGAACCTCAGTCGGATGATAAGAATGGGTGATGCTCGAGCGATCTGTCGGATCTCTTCCTTTACTCTCTGCGATTCCAAAGGCAACTTTCCAGGGAATTTCATCATAAATGTCTCCATATGTTCCTAAAGGGGAAATATTTAGAAATAATCATTTTGAATGCTACTTTCAAGGTCATGTGCAGGTAGACGCTGCAGTTGATGTTCGCCAACAACTCTCTTCGAAAAGTCTCGCAATTTATACATGAGTTTTACAAAAAATAATAATGCATATATTTAATCAATTTGGTTATCATTCAATTACCGGCCCGGATTTGATAATGTAAAGGACCACCACTAACTCGTTCAGGCAAGCCACCCCTTCTCATGCATATTTTCCTCGGAGGATCTACAGACGCTGATGCACAGGATTCCATATTATGTTTTTAGAGTGAGTGGCAAGAATATTAAATCTATCATGCGGTAGGAACAGGGAGGGATTAATAAAAGGAATAGGAAAATCACAAGAAAGTTTTTCCGCATCCAGTTTTTATTCTAATTTTCGAACTCTAAAAGTTCAGCTCAGAGCTCAGCAATATAGTTCACCCTGCCCTGCAGCCAACATTCAGCAACAAGGCAATAAATTGTTAGTTTGTAAAAGGGAACAATACCAAAAAGTTGAGGCAAAAAGCAGTACGAAGCGAAGATGCGATTACTATTATTACGAAAATATCCGATTTCAAAATAGCAATACTAATAAAAATAAAATAACAAAATAATCTTTGAAATAAGAAAAAAATGCTCTGTTGAAAAATTGGATATTTTTATAATTTCTATTATTCTAAAAATTGTCACTTCAAAATCACTTTTTGCAAAAAGCGCGCGATTTAGCCAAAACATAAAAGTACCCTTTAAGGCCACTTGCCCTTGAGGTCCATCCATTCACGAAATTTCTTAAGGGAGTTCACATTTAAACGATTTTTGTAAAAACAATTTCAAAATTCGCAAGCGGGAACGCCTTTAAAAAATATGTAACGGTGACCATGTAGCAACGAAGGGCCTAAATTTGTTGAAAACATTGATTCACTCCCAAAGTATGAGGACTTGAAGGCCACAAAAATTTGTGTGAATGTAGTTTTTCCCCGCATCGACTTTAAGCCCTTGGTCTTTGAAATACACCGAAGGGCTCGAAAGTTATTTGAAAATCTTGTTTTTGGAGGTTGTAGCAAACCCTAATACTATATATTATTATGTAGCTTGCTTTTTTGCGCAAGCGAATCATTCAAAAGTTGAATATTCTACTTCTTGCGAGTCACAAAAATACACATCTTCGTAAAAAGATGTTCACCAAACAAGAACGATAGTAATAATACCTAGGTTAATAATAGTAAATTCGATAAGCGATTCCAAAAAACGTTATCCTTCTAAACAAAAAAAATACTGTATAAAAAAAGTGTTGTTACATAAAAATTATCATGCAAAAAAAATTCTAAGTTCAGTTATTCGAAATATTATAATATGATAACTTTTTAAAAATGTTTTGCAAGTATTGCCAACATAATATCCTAAAATTGTTCTTTATGCGCAGTGATGAAGTTGGTGCTAGCGGATTCAAAAAATCTTCCGTGATTTTATAGAGCTAAAATTTGGATGCCAGCTCCCAAAAGTACCACAAGTTATAAAACCAATGCAGTCGTGTGTAGATTTTTCAATAAAATTTTTCCCACAAAATTCTGAATTAAAAAAAATATTTTCTTATAGGAGATGATAATTTTTTTAAAACCTAGGACACACAAATAAGATAGAAATAGCCAGAATAATACGATTTCCTTAGCTGAGATTATTTAGATTAAATTTATACATTACATACTATAACCATGAATTTGTTGACGATGACGTTGAAAATATATCCACTCCGTCTGTGCCTGTTCTATTCCCCAGTTCCCCCAAACACAATCATTCATTGAACCACTTCAAATGCTAAAATTCCGACACGGTTCCCATCTCTTGGAAATAAAAACCACCAGGGAGAAAAATACTTGAACCATCGAACCACAGATGTCCCGCCGAACCACCCTCACCCATCTGAATACTCTTTGGAAAACTAGAGTGCGCAACTTCAAGTCTAGACATTATGTGACACGTTTACTCACTATTTTACTATTGCTATATTAATTATTTACTCACTCCTTTTACGTTGGAGCTCTTTGCTCTTGAGCAAAAGGGGTATAGTGTTTCTCTCTCTCTCTCTCGCACTCCCGCACTCGTATCTCATCCAGAGTATAATTACAGAGAATTAGGTTGCCGCATCTTATTGTTCAAGGTAGATAAACCATCCTTATGCTATCATTTCCTCGTGTGCTCCCCACAATCATCAGTCACATGGGAAAGGAGTCTTTGAAAATCAGCCCTTGTATTATACACGCTATGCATTGTTAAATACAACAAAAAATATATAAATCTTTCATCGAAACAGAGACACTATGTATACGCTGTCGTCATTAACTCCCCAGTCTAAGTCACAATCTTAGGAACGATTAAAGCAACCCTTTGAACATGTAACATATGAGTGGAGCCGAGATGCAGTGCTTGATAGCATCATAATGTATAGTGACAGGGAAGAAAAATATAACAATGCAGCGTTCATCATCCACGCTATTAAAAATCTTTAAGTAACTATATTTCCCGCAATTATCGCTCTCATGTAAAAATCTAGCAAATATCTCCTCTCCCCATAATCTCCATAGAGAAAATAAAGAAATGAGCTATAAGTTGAGCCATTAATGACAAACAACATTAATGCTCTTCCGTCCCCTCCTATTCATATACATAATGTTCAAACTCAACGGAAAGGTTGGAATCTCTTGCTGTTCTCTCTCTCTCTCTCTCTCGTACTATTATGTACGGCGGAACGAACGGTGGCTCATTTAAACGTTTTATTGTATATACACCTACATAAACGATTCCCCGTCAAGACTCTGCATGGAAACAAGACACGAAGGAAATATAAAGGGAACGATCAATAATCTAGCATAGAGGTCACTACCGGCGGGGTCGTCAACGAATCCAAGTTCGGGTCTCTCTTCCCTCGCTCTCTCTCTCTCTCTCTCCATACAAGTTACACGATTAGAGCTAGTCAGAGAGTAAGTAACTAAATAGAATTAGAGAAAAACGGCAAGGATACGGAGCAATAGGAATACATTGTAATACATATGTATACTCACGTATAGTTACATATGACCTAGCCAGTGCACAAAACTTGCTCTCACATGTTTACATACACACGGGGCACAAGCATAAGTCCAACTCATGGTAAAAGGCAGTCCACAATGAGATTTGAGGAGGAGGAGCAGATCTTGAGAGCGAAGGAAAATAAGCACAAAAAACTGACAGAGTGGGCCTCCACAGTGTGAGGAGCTTCGTTGGGGTACTCCAAGGGGAACTCATGAACTTCATTCATGATGACTGAGTATTTTCAACCTTGTATATCTACATACTCAAAATGTACCTACACATCTCTCTCTCCCTCTATTTCTCTCTCTATACTCTACTCGCTGTGCATTTGAAACCTATAAGGTGAATTTATATGTGTGTAAGTATAAATATATGAACGATAAAAATATATACACAAACAACATTCTTCTTTTTTCCTTTGGATTGGAACATTGAAACGAAAATGCAGAATAGGATTTTTATGTATGTGTATATGCAGTGTATGCCGTATGGCTAGAAAGCTAAAAGTTAAAAGTATATCTACTTTTATTCTTTACTTTTTTAGCATGAAAGTCATGGAGCACCCAAAGTTTCAAACCACGAGTGTTAAAATTTTGCTAATAAACACATGTACTTTTAGTTAGGTTGTAGCACTTTTCCCCTCTTACTTACTATGTGCAATAAAAAATATATAAGCCTTTTAACTTTATATACTTTTTTAATGAATGCTTTTTTCCTTCTTGTTCCCTTTTATACATATATGTAATAGGAAATATTATAGGGACATAGAGTTTCCCTATGATATAGTAAATAGCATATGAGACTGGCTCAAATGTGAATAGATAGTTGTAGGTTATTGGGAGGACGTTTGTTGAAGTTGAAGAACATCCAAAAATTCCTCTTATACATAATGTTACTCAATGATCATACTATATAGTAAATATGGCAATTTTACAACTAATTTTTTAAAAGCTAGCTGTAAATTCTATTCATACCTGATTTTTTTCAAGCTTCTTCTCTTTTTTTTTTTTTTACTAATCCTCCTTCTAAAGCATATGGTTTGGTATGCTTATACATAAATTTACACGTAACATTTACAACCTCCCGACTCTCAGTCTCTTGGCTCTTGCAAAAGCCTTTGTGTACATAAATCGGAATGAGTTACTGGGACATTGCATGAAATTTTGTGAGAGAGCGTGGTGCCGAAACTCCATGTACTTACTTACCTAGATACGTCTCTAGAATCCCTAATAATATTCTATTGGTTTTTTTTACCTATAGTTTTTTTAAATACATCGGGAGTTGTTCTTTGTGGAGTAACTTTGAGTAAAACTTTGGCAAATGTAAAGATTATTTACAATTGATAGAAGATAAGGCTTTATAGTTAACCCATGGGTCTTCTCAGGATTGGTATGCATGTGGGCATCTCTACATGGATATTTGTGTATGTGTGGTACATGGCAGTATTTAAATCATAATTATATCTGTTGGAAACTCGAAGCAAAGTACCGTATCCTGTATAGTACACTTGGCGAGACTACAATGCTTACCCAGTGTAGTGTAGTAAATATATGTACATGTAGCACACAGAGGCACACAAACACACACACACACATACACACGTCAAGGCATATGTTTAAGGATATCTAATACTTGTATCCCACTTAATGCACGTACATATAATTCACGTACATATGTACAACCTGCATGTCAGTCTCGTCTGGAGGAAGATATGCTAAATATTATTTCAAATGTAAATATACATATACTTTTCTCTAACATGAGCCTTGCATTTGGTATGTATACACATATGAAAGAGAATATGAGCTCAGGTTTAGGTTCCTTCCTATATGACACTTTGCATTGTTACTACGTTCAGTTGAGAAAGAGTGAGAGAGAGAGAGAGAGAAAATACACGCGCAGAGTCTCCCTTGTATACTTATAAATGTATAATAGAGTATTTGGAATCAAGATCAGAGGAAAAGCATTGCTACTTGCTACTCTCGCTCTTCCACGGATATTTACGTTTTTCTCCTTCTCCCTACCATGTACGAATGTTTTTCTGTCTCTACTAAGTATATGTATATAGGGAAAAGTGTAGAAAATGCTTAAATGTCTACTATAGCATTCCCTCTGCTTTGCCTCTAAGGCTAAAAAGGCCTGACTGAATCATGGGTTTAGTAGCAAAATACTATATGTATGGAAATATTATGTGGTAGAAGATTATAACGTAAGTATGTATACATACTTTCCTATCGAGATATTCTCTCCTCTAAAAGTATGGAGAGTCAAAACGTGTGTAATAGTGTAGAATGTAGGGATGCACCAATAGCTCTTAGGAAAACCAAACATGAGGATATAGGAGTTGGCCCTTTGGTGTGTGTGTGTGTGTGTGTGTGTGTATAAAATGCAATGTGCTCATGAGCAAGGTTCTACCAGGTTCATTTTATAGTATGTGTTTTATATGGAGTAGTGGTGTAGTAGTAAGTAGTGTAGTAATATATGGATGGTCGGGACATTTTCAAGAGAGATAGAGAGAGAGAGAGAGAGAGGTAGTAGATGAGAGCAGCCTCCGTGGTTCCCTCTCTTCTTTTTTCGAGCTCTTTGGTCTGACTTAGAGAACTAAGTATTTTACTTGGTATATGGCGTTCAAATGGGAAACAGTGCATTGGTTTCATTCCCATTGTGGCCGAGGACGACGTACGTCTACTAGCTAAAAAGAGAGCTGTTGTGTGGTACACACATTATACACACACACACATACACATAATAAGTAACACACACAAGCACAGACACACATCAAAAACATACTACTTCTACTACTACCAATACTACTATAACGTAAGTATTTACACACTGTGTAGTAAAATATAATCTTACCTGCACACAATTCTACCTGTCTTTTTTTTTTCCACAACAAAAGCATAGGTATTTCTCGCTTTGGTCCTTCGCGTTCTTCTTGAGTGTTTTCTTCTCGTCTCCCTTAAAGTATTATGTATTTTACTATGTGAAGAGTAGAGAGAGAGAGAGACTTTAAAAAAAATAGTGAGTGAGTGGTGAACGTAAAAATTCTCGTTCCTATCTACTGTTGTTGTATATTGTTGGAGCGCATTGTGCATTGAATTATTACCTTGCTTTTGGTGTATCGTCTATACTATTTTACTTACTACGACTACTACTACAACTACTATTAAGCAACTATTACTCATATATAAAAACCTATCTCTGTATATTACTTGGAAGAAGTTTGAGGGAAAGAGCGGAGAGTGAGTGAGAGAGAGAGAGAGAGAGAAAAGAGCCAGACGACGACGACGGTGAATTGAGTATATAGCTATCATAGGATCTAATTCCATTATAAAGTAAATAGTTGTATGTATTTGTGTATGTGTAGGCATGAGGGTAAAATACAGGTAAGTGAAGGATATAGTATAATAATCATGTAATATAATGTAAGTCAGGAGAGTTTGTTCTCTGGTTGGGACTTGGCTTTGGGACGACTCCATCCATACACTCATGCACTGGCACTTTTCTTCCTCAGTCTTCTCCTGGACTGGCCATATACCAAAGCATGGCATAGAAACAACCTATAAGATTGGAATTTGGAATTTCGTGGGAATAGTTTCTAGTGCTATTATATATATTGAGAGACAGACATTAAACAAGAAGACACATCTAGGGAGGAAGAGAAAAAAGTATATGGGGTTGGTGCAAAGTTAAAATATACAAAATATACATTTTTATACTCAAGTTTACATTTCAAAAGCTTAGGACTTGACTTATACTTGAAAAACTACTATGACTACTACTACTCAACATTAGAAATTCCATTTGAATATCTTGAGAATTTAAGGATATCAAGCATATAATCATTTGGATCTTATATAGAAATTATTACTATACGTAAATGTCAATAATTGGAATTTTTTTGAAATTATTATAACATTTCTTAAATCTTTTAAACTTGCAATTGTCAACAATATCTCGTTTCGTGGATTTTTACCAGGGAAGAATGTTGTGAACGTGGGTGAAGGAATTTTGGAGGAGAGAAGATATGGATAAAAGTGGAGATTAATCTGGGGACTTTAACTGAAATGTATAGATTTGAATATGGGATTGATTACATATTTCAAATAGCTAAAGGGAAAAAAACTTACGTGGAATATATACGTTTGTGTTTTGTGTGAGTGAATATTTTGAAATATTGACATTCTCAATGTATGACTTGTTTATTTTCTCTCTCTCTCTCTCTCCTTTTTACATAATATTTAATGATTGGAATTTTAAGTCAGTTTGGTGCTCTAAAATGTTGTCGTGTAGAATATATTAAATGCAATAAGTTGCATTCCTCCTTGTAAGGGACTCGTTAAATTTCTTGGATTAAGCCCAAAATTTTGTGTGGACAGTTGACTTGTTTTTTTTTTGCCTTTACTCTTTTGGTCTTGAACTTGATAGTCACTCTCACTCACGTCTTTATACGCGTGTCAACCTTTTTCTATTGTTTCTTTAGTAGTAGTAATAGTAGTGGGGGTAGTAGTAGTAAAATCCTCCTTTTATTTGAAGCTTCAAGTTACTCACTATTTACTATTTACAAATGTAAAAAAAACAATGCATTTAAAAATAGCATGGTTTTGAAGTTCAAATTTTATTCCAGTGCTAATTTTTCTCTTGGGTGGAATTATGGGTGAAGGAGAAGAATAATGTTTTGAAATTTTTTACGACATTTTACTTTTTACTCTCTACCATTGTTATGTGTGAAGGAAAGTAACGTGAGATTGGAAGGGTTAAATATGATATTAAATGGAAATTTTTTAACTTATTATTGACATGGATCTGTGCTCAGTGATAAGATTGTTTTGAAAGATTTCTCTATCCTTGATAAGAGATAGAAATTGAGGTGACATGAGTATTCCACGTGAGTTATTTTCTTGTATAGAGTAAATGGTAATAATTTTTATGGGTTTGCTATTTTGCTTGGATTTCATTATTTGTGATATTTTTCGCAAGTCTGGAAAAATAATCTGTATGTGGCTACAAGGTGGGTTTTGCTCTTGCACATATTCCATCGATTGGGCCTTTTTTAATCCGCTAGACTCAAGTCTCTGAAGAGTCCTGATTTTTTCTCTTTACAAAACATTGCTAGGGGTGGATGAAAAAATTGGTGTAGGTTTTCGTAATATTATCATAATGGAATTTTTGTATATACAATATCATGTAGGTTGTCTAGGGCACGGAGGAAATTTTGTCGTCATGTTGAGGAAGTTACCCGCTTGTATTAATTTGAAATCGATTGCTAGAGATTGTAAGAAAGAGAGAGAGAGAGAGAGGAAGATGAGTACATGTTTTTATATACATACATGGAAGTTGTGAACTTGTACGGACTTGTACTATTGTACCTGCAGCACGCCTGCAAGATCTTAATGCATGTTCTAATAACAACTAATGGTATTTTTACTTGAGGTATTGTCTAGTATTGTAGTATGTAGTAGTAGTAGTAGTAGTAATTTAAATATGTATAGAAAAATTTCTAGGGTTCGTCTTCCCCGCTTGTAGTACATGTGTATATAGTTTTTGGAGAAGATGAGAAAAATTCCAAGTATTACTACGGCTAGAAATGCGCATGTGAATTTGTTGCTAGAAATTCTACAGACAAGGCAAGGCATAGGGAAGAGAGAGAGAGAGAGAGAGAGTGAGGACAGGAACGGGAGTAGGTGATGATGAAAGGTACTACATTGGTGAATGGATACGCGGAATATTTTAGCTCCGTCACTTGCTTAGGCCTATCTATTTAGATGAAAGGGTGTAGGGATACGGGAGTTGATGGTGTAGATAATTTTTAAAAAAGTACGGAACTATAAATAATAAGCAAACATTTACCAATATATGCAATAATAAATTCTTGTAGAAGATATACAAAAATTGCTGAAGCATGCGTAGCACGTCTGGAATTCCAACAAGAATTTACAGGATTATTAAATAAATATATAAATGAGTTGATGAAAGTATCATACGTATTTCAATTGTAAGAGTGTGTAGATCCGTGAGGATTGCATAATTTTGTTGAGCTATAGTTTTTTAATGACATTAAATACTTGTGGAATGAAGTCATCTTCCAATTTCTTCAACACAGTCCTACACACATTTGTACATTAAAATCATGCCTTTGCTACTTGGGTACTCTTTTCCTATTCGTAAATGACAAAACTGTTAATTTTTTATTTATTTTGAATTCACAGGCTCCTTCCTTCCACAAATTCATTCGTACAGAGGGAAGAATTAGGACGAGAGACTTGAAATAATCGTAGAAGCTTGCCGTCTTGGGATTGGATGTGTTTTGTTATTTGGTCCTGGTAACATTGCTACTTACATCTCTCTAAGATCTTCGGATAGGTCCATCAAAGTCATCATGATTAGAGAACGTCAAGAAGAGGAACATGGATTGGATCGATCCCTTCTTCTGTTGGTCGTGTCCTAGTCTTTATCCTCAGGGTCGGAAGGGTAAGTAACAAAGATGATTTCTTTTACGTGTCTTCTTCTTCTTCTTCGTCCTCTTCGTCTTCTTCTTCGTAACCATACAAAAGTGTGTATATATGTGTTTGTAAAATATAAGGAGAAAAGGAACGTTGAAATTTTCTATTCTCTGACCATGAACTACACTTACCACTTAAAGAAAAACAACCAAGTCAAATTCTTAGCAATTCTTATGAATATATGGGGAGAGACGGAGAGGAGAGGTAGATTTCATCTTATTACATAGTGGTACTTGGTTACTAAAGCTGAGCAATAATAACGAGTATAAAATAACGTGTGTATAATTACAATGGCCACAGTGACTAGTGTATGTTTTTTTCCACCTGTCTACTTTTCCTTTTTATTTGGACGTTATACATGTATGGCTATTATCTATATATATATATACAGAGCTCCCTATACATTATATGACTGGCATGGTGGAGTTAGTAGTAGTAATGTATATAGTGTTGATGATGAGGATGAGAAAAAGAGAGAGAGAGAGAGAGAGAAAATATCCAGGGCTTGTGCACTTTTGCACATGCTAACTTTTAATAGTGCAGTATACTTTATACAAAATATACATATGATGCTATGCACGAAGGTAAAGTAAAGAATAACTTTTTTAGAAAATCGCATTACACCATAATTGTAATATCAATTTATTTGCTATTGTTGTAAAAAAAGAGTTCTCTCTTAACCATGTAATAGTAAAAAGGCTCGGTATTTTAGTATCGAGACTACTTTTGTGTTGAGGTATAAAAAAATTTCTATAATTATACACATAAGTGTCTGTATACATATAATATATATACATATATATTGTATATACATCTCTTTAGTTTTAGTGGATTTTAGGGTGGTAGAGGTAATAATGGATAGTAATAGCTTGCTTGATAGTATAATAACAACAGTGCTAATGCTAAGTTTCATATCAGCATTGTATAATGTTCCCAATGTCAATATATACATGCGAGAAAAATACTTTGATAACTTTTCTATTCCCTTCCACCACTACATACACACACTGCCCACACACAAACTTATTTCATACATTCCTACAACTCCGCATGTACATGCCTGTCAATGTATGTACATGCATAGCAAAATACAATTTAGCTTGATAATTACAATGGAAAATGTACCTTCTTGTTTCATGTTCTTCCTTTACGTTAGTTTACTTTACTTTGGGAAATAAACGCCAAGAACAAAGTAAAGGGAGTTTTTTGGAAGAAGCTAGAAGAGGAAGAGAGGCATAAGAATAATATACAAGCGCGCGCAAGAATTTTCATTTATGCATTTATTCTCTATCATTGAGAAAGAAGTGTAAAAGAGGGTTGAAGTACTTTTAGTTTCTCTCTATGCAAGCTCTAGCTTTGCCTACACATGTGTATTTTGTCTGTGTAAAAGTAAAGTTTCAAAAGCCTAGACTTATTGAGTGAGTGCGGGCGATTTTATGTGAGACACATATTACATAGTTATTATTATATGTATATTGGAGTTGTGATATAGTGACATGGACGGGAGAAAACTAGAAGCAATAGTAGTAACTAAGGTCCATCGATTTTCCCCCGTTTTTCACTCGTACATTTACTATAGGAAATATGTGCATATGCACTACACTCCCGCTCTCTGACTTGTCTAGTTAACTGTTAATTTATCAGGTGTACTATAACTTGTAGGCTTGGAGAGTTTCTGGTTAAATTGTACAGGCTGCATGGGGATTCAAATGATAATATGTTTTTTTTGTCATTATTTTGTCAAATCCATACATTGGATTAAATGGAGAGAAAAATGTAGTATGTAAAGGATGGCGAGGTTTTGATACAATAGGAAAGTCTAAGTAGTGGTAGTAGTGGACGGACGGGAGGCAGGCGGTTGTGTATAATACAGTGACAGGCAAGGAGGATAATATTACTGAGAAAAAGCTGACTGGTTTATGCCCTATAACCTACACATAATAATGAGTAATAAATATCCAATGGACATTAAGCCAAGGCTTCCCATCCGTAGATAATGCATTTGAATGTAAATGCAAAAATGTAAAGTTTTCGTCTCCATGGCTATTTTACTATTGCAATTGTATATTTTATTGTCTGTAGGAGTGGCTGATTTGATAATCAGAGAACGAAATATGAAATAGTTGAAAAAGAGAGAGAGACCGAGAGTGAGAGAGAGAGAGAGAGAGACGAACGCGAAGAGCAACAACTGGCTTACTTCCGCTGGAGCCGCTTTTTTTTCTGATTCCAATTTTTTTTCTTCTTCATACTTTTCTCCACTCACCAATGTTACTCATACTTGATATAAAAGGTATTTGTAGGTAGAAATAAATATATGTATAAGGACGACGGAAGGTTTCAATGCGTAAATAGTTTTTCAAGTTTTTGAGCTTCAGTTGAGACTGAAAGGTTTGTAAAAGTAGAAATTCAACGTGGTTTTCAAACTTGACGCTAAGAGTACATAAGGTTTTTGGGTGTACTGGTTGAGTACTGCAGTTGGTACATGTATTTCCTCATTTACTCGTCTGTTTAGTTTCCACCTAGTTTATAAAATGTGTTTTTGCCTTCACACATAATACGAGATAGTAGTAGGAGATAGGATGGATGTTTTACTCACAAAACATGACCATTATAATACATGCTTTAATGCTAATAAAATATACGCTATGGTTGTAACTTGCAATAGATCATAAGTAGATATCATGGAGAAAAAAAGTCTCTGGTTACTATGAGCAACTTCGAGGTTGTAGTAAAGTAATAAGAGTATGTAGTAGAGGAGAGGTGGTAGTAGTGGTAGAGTAGCGTGAGTTAAGTGAATCTCAGATAGTATTAAGTGGAAATAGTAGTTAGTGTATTTACTATGTACATAATACATATGTATATAGATGCATGCACTGCATACGTGAGTTTTTTCATGTGAGCCTGCCAGAAAGTCACAGAGTATTTTACTGTATAGTTGCAAGGATTATATTATGTGAGTGTGTGCTGTTTAGACTACTGAATGCTGACTCTGATGTGTGATATCTCATGTGCTGGCTTTTTTTACTACTATTACTACTCACTCTACTATCATCTATGACTACCTTTATGCTCGCTTGATGCTACCAACGTGACATGGCGAGAGCATTTATGCACATACAATGTATTTATCTCTACTATTTTTCAAATCCTCTCTCTCTCTCGAAGGATACGATGTGCTATTGAAAAGTTGACTTGAATCATGCACCTATTTCATTGACAATGAACATTACAATGTGAGAAGAGTTTTACATTAGCTGTGCACAAGCGTGAGGAACGTCAGCCGGGATCTCTGACATGTTTCTCTGTAAGTAACTTCCTATAGCGCTGATATTATTATTTTGGACCCAGGTTTAATTTACTAGCTACTGCCACTTATTGTTAGTTGGTTCTTTGTACGTGATTCTGTATCTGTAGATATATGAGGAAAAGTGTAATTCTTTGAGGGGTCATGTGGGAGAGAGTACTTAAAAGTGTTAGGCACTCGAACAAATAGTAATAACATGTTTACGATGTGTTTGTTGTTACTCGTTCTGGTCACTACTCATTAGCACATGTGTATTACCAGGGTGATGTGGGATGGAGTTGGTATGGTTAATTCAAATAGAGTGTGGCATCCCAGTGCATGATGCTACACAATGTCAATATATTAGAGAGCCGCATCCTTTTACTCAGAGTGAATAATGTATACTAAATCCTTAGAGGAGGAAAAGGATCTTTAAAGTCCTTGTCTATCTATGTCGGTTATTTTAAAACATGAAGAATACTTGTTTTGAAAACAACTCTTATTATTCTTATACTAAATGAAATAATGAGGTAACATGATTACCTCAACAAACGTACAAGCCTTAGATATTTATCCATATCCAAAAATGGTTCATTTGATTTGGTTTTGCCTTTCATATAATAACGTTTACCTTTATCGTCTTCACAGTATGTTATTATACGTGTGTATGTATAGGTAAAAGTTGAACTATACAGCTACTCCTGGGAAAAGTAAGGACATGGTTTTCCTTTAATAATCCACACAGAATGAGAATTTATCATGAACCCTAAGATTTTAAAGGCTTTTATACACGTATAGTCTGGGTTTGTGGATGTAAATTGTTTGTGTGTATGTTATTTGTAAAAAAAATTATAATTCTAATTTGCTTATTTACGCCACACTTTGACTTGATGGAATGGGCTGTAACTCATAGTACATTTATATATACACACACATGGATCTCTTGCATGGTATGCTTATTCGTTGGGATCATGAATCCCTCTTCTCTCACTTTTCATCCGTCCTTCCTTCTAACTTGATATTATTCGTTTACAGACATATAATTCCATAGTTTTTCCATGATGCAACATATTTTCCTACTTAGTGTATACACACTTGTCTAACTCTTTACATGGGGGGAAAATGCATAGGTTATAGATACGATTACTAAATTGCGTGTAGGGTGATTTTATAGTATGGGATGAGGATGGACTTGATTTGTTATACAAGTTAAAAAGAAGCTTAGTCAGGCCATTTTTCCTCCCTGGATAGCTACACATATGATACATCTTAGTACTGACTACTTACTACCTGCTTCTCCTTCCCTATACTATCTATACATTTGATAATAATTCTCTCTAGCAAATGGTTTCCATTTCAGTAGTAGTAGTAAATTTGTAGTGTATAATCTTCATGTGATACGTTAAAGAACGTAGAGTACTTATGGACTCGAACCCGTCCTAGCAACTATAGTGTTGCATAGTTGTGGCTACAGAGTTATGTCATTGTGTTCGTTCGCTTCGCACCTACCCATCGTATCGTCTGAACTTCGGATATTTTATAACCAACACATTTCCTATGTATGGTTTTGTATATTATACATGTGAAAACGTATTTTATGCTTTGGAGGTGGCACATATAGCATAGAAGAAAACAAGAAAATATCTATACCGTTCTGTCCCTAGCTACTATGTACTCTCTAGGCCTGCACACTGCACTGTGCACTCCTTATGACGAACCACACTATCAACTTGTACTACTCACATGGACTCTGTCTCTCTCTCTCTCTCCTTTGCTGACAATCTTCTCTGTACACTCAGAGTATGAAACTATATACACAAGATATAGGAGCCATACCACCATGAAACATGAATCCCCTCGTGTCTATCTATATACATAAATATGTGAGTAGTCTAAGTACTTGACGTATTTTAAGCGCTCCGAAGGTATTCTCATTATTACTTGGCATTACTTACTTCATTCAACATGAAAACAACTATGTATATACTTGCACTCAGAATGAACTATCTTGTTGTTCTACAATTTACTACTCGGTATTTATAGTTATGGCATTATGGGCAACTTTATACTAAAGAGAGAAAAATACAAACCTTTTTCCACCACCATACCAACCAACCAACAAACTTTCCTTCAGCTTTTCAAATAAAGCTCACGAATTAAATTCAACTCCGTAGTTGATTCTCTTTCTATATACTTTCCACATTACATACCTATATACACATATCTTATGCATTTCCACAAACACAGATCCTCTCAAAATGTCTTGAGTCTTGATTTTTTTTATATTTCCAACCCACAGAAAAACCTAAGTTTACGGTTAGCCAGTGACTAAGTATAGTTTTTTCTTCCTCTTGCGTTTATATCTATGCAACACTATATAAAAGAACCGACTGACTGACGTAGATCCGTGTGAGTCCACAAGTTTAATTTGTATGCATGCATAGTCATACGAAGTAAAAGTTTACTCCATGTCGTCGTATTAACCATCAAAAAGAAACGAATGTGGCATACCTAATGGAAACAGCATTGAATTTCCCATTTACAAATGTAGTCAATGAGTTTTTCTGCCTCCTTTCATGCCAACCTTTGTATTTGATATATGTAGCTCTAATTTTTACTCGTTCTTGGATCCTACATCCCATAGCTCCACACGTAAATAAGTTAAATAGTAAGAAATGCACGTCAAATTTTAAGCTATTCCATGTGGATCACCCATTGCTTGAGGAGTAGTTTTTAGCTTTGCATATATAATAATAATATTGTAGCAATTGTAGTGTAGTAAAATATATAAAAGAATTGCGTACACTTATTATTTTAGTAGGATATGGCTCGTTCAGAGAGGTACATGCAGGAGCTTCATATAGCCCTCACGTTAAGTTCAACCTCTCTCTATAGTAATTGCCTTGGAATTAGTAATACACTGAATACTGAAATAAAAATTACCAATGGTATTGGCGCATGTACTATATAGGCGTGCGTACTACAAACGTACGCTAATATACATCCGCTGATAGGTCTCTGTATATACGAGTACTCACTGAGAATTTGTGAGTGAGGATAGATTAAATAATAGTTGGAATGAGAGCGAGAGAGGATACGGAGTAAAAGGGAGAAGGTTGAAAAATTACTTTTCTCTATGGTTTATTGTAGGAGGTAAAACCGTCAGTGAGTGTTGATTCCAATGGAATGGTAGAGAGAGAGAGAGACAGGCAGAAAAAAAATCCTTTTTGTATCTCTTATGTATTTATTTGTAAAATAATGTTTCTACCTATATTAGCTATATGTAGCTTTTAAACACTATACACATCAAAGTATCCATTATATAGAGTTGATGTAATTCTAATGAAGAATTTGAACATCTTTTTTTTGACAAGCATCGTCGTACTGGTCGTAGCCTAGAGTAGTATATAGGTGTTATGATCCTGTTGATTATTCCGTACTATGCATAAAGGTGTAGTCGATCAGCGGATGTAGATGAGAATGGCTGGGAAAAAGACGATGGTCGGGTAAAGCCCCAGTCAAAAGCTATATAGACTAATAACTCAGTATAAGTATGAAGTTGGAACTTGATGATGGTCTTTATGCACTTGTTGTTTGTTGTGCGTTCAGTTAGACTTTTGAAGGTACCTGGGAGAGCTGTCCTGCAATATCAATTGTTGACTAATATATCAAACTATGTAGTGCGTTGGATACTGACTCAGGCTATAGACCAACTTCTAGGCATGTTTAAAAAAGTAATGAATGTAGTAATGTATAGTATAGAGTGTAATGTAGACGCTGAGGTGGTGGTTCTTTATCCTGAAAACGACAATTCCAGTCAACTGCATATATTTTTGTGGAGCTTGTGAGTTAAATTATACTATAGCATTTAGCTTGATTATAGACATAGGAAAAGATATTATGTTGTAAGAGTAGTATTAGTAGTAGTAGTAGGATTTGCACCTAAAGTACTTGTATATTAATGCACTTATTTGAAGTTTTGTTGGATTGGAAGTAGCAAAGCAAGGAAAGGACTTTAACTTGGACTGCTCCCACTACACTAGACATGTATATAGAATTTTGGGACAATAGTACCTGCTTCCATTGTGTTTCCGCACAATGCTTTTTTCTCCCTGTAAAACTACTTTTCTCTATATACGTGTCTTGCCTTGCTGGTTGTTGTTCAGATAGTAGTACTCGTAGACCGAAGGCTTTGCTACTTATTGGGATGCGCTCTTTGCAAGGATCTGGTTCGACTCTGAGGTACTTTATCATGAAATAACTATGGCACTTATGTATAGATATTCATCCGGAGTCAATATATTTCAATATATTGATGTATGCACTACTCAGCAATTTCCCTTGGTAAATGATTTTTGTGGGAAAGAAAATGAGAGATTAATTTTGATTTAAAGTTGCCTCAATTTGGTCTTCCTATTGATTGCTTTTCCATCATTTTTTTATCCTTGAGAGCGAGGCAGCCTGAGAGAGAGCGAGAGAGAGATGTGAGGACGAGTATACATGATAGAGTGTGAGGTAATATAATAGGAACCGGCAAGCTATAGCTAATATGCGTATAGCCTTAAACAATAGTTATATAGGAAGATCCATATAGTCACCATTGAAATATATTATAGAGTGTTGAGTAGAATATCTACTTACGCGTGTGGAGGAGTTGAGTTACAATAGTGTGAGATGGAAATTCATGCAAAAGATTTTTGTGCTCTTGAAAATTTTCGTAAATGGTTAAAAAAAATTACTTGTATTCATTCATCATATGAGCATTGTATTTTGTCTATGGAGCGCTCTTTGTATCTGTGTAAGATTTGATGGAAGAGCTTCTTTATTTCATCATGAATCATGATTCTCATCCAAGTAGTTTTTGTTTGTTTTATGATTCTCTCGAGTTATTACTTGATGTGTTGTTTGTATGTTTGTATGTGTGTATGTTTGTGTGTGTGTGCTCAGTGAGAGAATTAGGTTCCATCTTAGTCCTTCGCGCCGTGTCTGAGCATTAGAAAACTTAGACGAAAAGTTAGAGGATGTTGTAAATTATGATAGTTTTGCTTTGTAAAAAAATTAGGGGTTTCATTTTTTTTATCATTCTGCCTTTTATTATGTAGGTAAAATGTAATTATGTTTGTATATTTACATCCATTTGAAGTAGTAACGAGGAAAGGTTTGAATGTGTTGGCAAAGTAAAGGAAAAGAGTGAAATGCTATGTTATTTGGATTTTGTCAGGTTGGAGTAGCTATATGTGTGTATATATGGATATATGACCATTGTGAGAGTAGCGAGAGTATTTTGCCTGTAAATCATTTTTCTTAAGAATGCCTAATGTTTTTACAAATTAAACTGTACTGTCAATGCCTTTGTTTGCACTAACTAGTTAACGAACCAAAGTCATCAAATTGAAGCCATAAATTAAGTCTTGATTTCAAAATTTTTTCCAGCCATACCTACTCAGACTACTCTAGTTTCCTATGTGTGTACATACATATATATGGACGTGGATTTTATGTACAAATGTGTACACGTACATAATTTGTAAAATGTATACAGTAATTTTGCCGCTGCTGCTACTACTCCTCCTTTAGCAAATAATCATAGAGATAGTATGGAATGTCAGATTTTTTTTAATGTAACATTTTAATGCCGGTCTTTTCTTTAACTTGAGTCATATTTTCCTTTGTCTCCTATTCGTGCTGCTCAGTGAGTCGAGTAATGGTTCCTGCTCCAAATCTTCTTTTCTATACAGCATGTCTGTCTCTCTGGAAGAGTTTTTAAAATCATTTTCCCTCTTTCTTTTCCCCATTTACAGATACTCCCATTTTTTCCTCTCATTTATTTTTCTTTTAAGTTGACCAAGTCACTGAGGTTAGAAACTTGAGAATCAAAAAAAAATTCAAACCATTTCATCAAATAGGACTTTGTCTAAGAAGATACGATTGTACACCGCAAGTTCTACGTTTATGCTAAACCTCATTTGAACATAGTAGAAAAATACACGATTAAAAATGCCCAATGAAGGAAATGACGAATGGAATAATTACATTTGTCCTTATTCACAAATGCATAGTAAATACCCATTAAATTTGACATCCTCGAGCTCGATAACCTCTTCTGAATGAGGCTAGGGAAGTTTTTATGATTGAAAAATTTCTCATTCTTTCCTATGACAAACGATTAGACATACACTTTTATATTTAAAGCAACAAAATTATTTTCTAATTTTTACCAAACTATACAAAGTGGCATCAGTTGGATCCGGTGATGGTAGTGTGAGGGAGAAATGAGTAATTAGTACATATGCTCTAATCATGTAAAAGGCGAGACTTTTGAAAAACATGAAAATATTGATGACGTCGAAATAGTATATGCTGGAAGTGCAGGGGAGATACTAGGCTAAAGAAAAGGGCCTGTTTCCCACATGGAGCCAGTCATATTAGTATAAGTTTAGCAGTGGCAATTCTAATGGGCATTGAATTTACATTACATCTGCATAAATACATAGGAAACTTGTGCATGTAATGAATGAATGTGTAAAATTTTCGGCTCTATCTTTTTGCTTACTCAGATGTTCCGAGCTTCCTATATGTATGATCCTGCACAGCAATGAGAGTTCCAAGCATTTTTAAGTATTATGTGTGGAGGAAGTTATGGACGGAAAGTTAACAAACAGGCATGTATTTATTTTTCACTGTGCTACGGATGTAGACTTTATGTATGACTTGTAAATCCCTTGGAAATTTTTGCTACTTATAATTGCACCAACGCATGTTATATAGGGAGGAGGAGAAGAAGAAGAAGGGAAAAATGAGCGAAGTTGGAGTTTTCCTCTCTCTCTCTCTCACTGTAGCTTTTGATAATGCCGACATTTAAAATCCTAAATTGGCATCTGTGGCAGGATGAAATTTTACATGTTACTAAGCTCCTTCACACAAATGTACCGGCTTCTCTATACGTACATATATATATATATATATTCATGGTTGAAATCAGTTTTAATCATGAAGTAAATCGAAGATAATTACATTACTTAGTATGAAGCATGTAGTCGTTGGAGATATTTATGTATATAACGTAACTTAAATACATAGAGACCTTTTTTTCAAGATAATTTCCTCTCCAGAATTTGCACGCTGGATTGAATTGACTTGAAAGAGTGTTTTGGATTTAGAATGATGTATTCTTTTTACATATGTACTTTTTTATTAGATCTTTTGTGGATTTTTCTTATCCTCTATAATAGTTTGAAGTCTGTATGAATAAAGGATGAAGAAATGAATGTGCGTGTGCTCTGTGTACGGGAAAACATACAAGGGTGTCTTTTTCACGAGTAAATGGCATAGTTCTCCTGTATAGCTATATAGTTTGTAAATTGAGAGGAGTAATGTCGCGACTACGTATAAGACACAGAGAGCAAAGCAAATGCAAAAGCAAAGCAAAAGAAGAAATGAAAAAAAGACGGAAAGTACTTAACGTGATCAAGACTTATTCCTATTACCTGACTTTTGACTCCCTCCGCCGCCACAGTTAGTTTCAGTGTGTGGCATGTTTAAAAAGTATAGGTTTCCATCACTGGTTAATGACAGTATACATATTATATGGTGTTTGAGAGCATTAAAAAAAGCAAACTTAAAGGATCTTGTATGGTTTACAATTTGAGATATGTATTAGGCGTGTTCTGATGGATACTCGTTTAGCAGGAGAGAGAAGAAGAAGAAGAAGAAGAAGAAGACGCGGAGAGAGGAGTAAATAATAAAGTAACGACAAAAAGAACGTTAAATGACGTGAGATGTACCTCTTCTCTCTCTCACTCTTTCTTCATAATCTTCATGAAGTGTAGATTATTTAAAAAGGTACTACATAGGCAATGTCAGAATGTTTCCTCCACACAACTTTTTAGTATGTACTAAAATGATGTATGGTTTTTTCAGAATGAAATTTATTGAATCCTAATAGTTTTCGGGCGTAAAGAATTTCCATACTTATCCCAACTCCCTGGGTTGCAGGTGTTTTCGTCTTCACAGTCCAATGCAATCTGTGCGATTTAATAGTATGGTTTTTGTACTATGTGAGTCTTTAAATGTGTACATGTGTCTGTGTTATATGTGTGGACTGTATGGATTATTGTTGTATGGTAGGGATAAGAATGAGGATGTTTGTGTATATAGTAGGTTTTAGTAAAAGTGTGGGTATACAGTGTTGGTAGTTATAGGGAAAAGTATTAAGTAGGTGCATAATTATAATAAGCCGTAATGATAAGTGGATGGATAGGAGGGAAAAAATAACTATGGCTGATTGTCATAAGGTGCTATGTTATTAAGAAAATAAGGTTGCATACAAATATTTATGCATTGGATAATTTGACTCTCGTACTCACTCACTCGTGTCTCTCTATACATTATATTGTGTAGTGAGTGTGTGTGTATGTGTAGGACTCTGTAGTATATGTGTTGTGTTCATAAGAGATAAAGGAGATAAAGATTAAGATTAAAAAGTTAAGAGGTACCTCATATCACTCTGGTGTGTTATCCAATGCTTTTTATATACTTCTCATACCTGAGACTCCTCTCTCTCTCTCGAGTACTATGTGGTCTGTCTCTCATGTTCTGACTGACTGAGAGTTATGAGTATGTTTTTATATATAGGAAGAGGAAAAATCTATGTGTTTTGAACTTGCACATCATACTCTGTACGCTCTTGTCTTGTCCTATGGCTCTGTAAAATGCACCTATGAGTTTTCCTCGTAAGCTTCATAAAACTCTGAAACTTTGCTTGGCTATGAATCATCATTGACGCTAAGGCTGAACGGGGAGAATGAAGGATTTTTTTAGCACAGTCCACATTATTACATCTATAGTATATGTATATATATCTTATAGTAGTAAAAATATATATGCAATTTATCCTTACATAATGGAGACTTGTGAGAGAATAATAAGGTACTAACTTACATAAGAAAGTGTGAGTAAGAATATTTCCATGTATTTTCTATGCCCATGCTTTACTCATTCTTAAATTGCTAGTTGACTATTTTTTCTTTACATGAAATGGAAATCTAGGGACTCAACTTGAGAGTATAGTAGTAGTAAATCGATAGGAGAAAAAGAAGAATTAAGCTTGAGTCATCCATCTGGATTTTCATAGTTTGGTTGTTGTAGTAGAAGAGAGGAACAACTTACTTCTTACTACTACGTTTGGACATACAGTGGAAGTGGAGGCCTTGTGCACGACATTTAGAGTCAGAGCGTGTGTCTAAAATAGATATGGAATTCAAAGGTAGCTTATAGATTGAATTTCTATTGTAATTTGTGTATTCTTGTAGATTAGGAAATCGAAGGGAGACTCGGAGCTTATTGTGGGATCGGTTTTTGTCATTTAGACAGTCAAGTGATTTTTTTCTTACATGTCCTCCTCTTCACTCTCTCTCTCTCGCTATCCGTTACGTATATCTAGATGTGTTCACGTGTATGTGAAAAAACGGCTGGTCTAGAATTCCCCGGTATTCTTGTTATTAGTGTGTTTAGAGTTGCTGTTCTTGTCAGGTTTGGAAGGATGGGAAAAAAATCTGAAAAATCTACAGCCTTGTGTGTGTGTAATGATAGCTCAAAGTTGAATTTGTAAATGTACAAGTACTTTGCAGGCATGTTCTTGTTGACAAGTTGAAAATTTATTAGTTTTTGTTTTGAAAACCCAATCTGGAGTTTACTTGCTTGTGTTTCCTTCCTTTCTGTCTCGCTCTGTCTCTAAAGCTCACTCGTTTCAACTGCTGCTCCTTCCTCATAAATGCTCACGGCGAGTATGGTTACTCTTCCGTATAAACTTACTGCTGCTGCGGTTGGTAGTGATGAGACTAGGCGAAAACAGACAATTGTACAAACTTGGAAATCCTAAACATTTCTTATAAGAAAATCCGTACACATAGTAAAATTGGCTGGCTTTAAGGGTGCAGCTTTCCTATACGTTTTTGTACGTATTTATACGTATAGTTCCATGGGAATCTCCAACCTCCGATAGAATCTTTCTACACAGAACTGCTGTTCTTCCTATTTCTTACTATATAAATCTTAGGCTGAAGGAGACGGAGAGAATATTGAAATGTGAGCATTTCCTGTGGTTAACTCACAATTTGTTCCTTCAAAGAGAATTGTCTTTTTGGCGAGGACTCTATTAAGAATTCCAAGTGTTTATGTGTTTCTCACAACAGGACTACCAATCTTCGTGTTTATGTTTGTAGTAAAGCAAGTTTAAGAGAAGAAAGGAAAATTTACCATACGAAAGAGAAACATTGAGAGCTATGAAATCGGTTCGGGTTGAAGGGATAATTGTACATGGATATTTCTTAAAACCTTATAGATTTGGAAGTGGGAAAATTCGCATGTATAGAAAATAACTTGTGTAGAGAATGGTTTAAATGATAGAGTGTCAAGTTTCCAATATGTATATATATATTTGTTAGAGTAATGTGAGTAATTGGTTTAGCATTGTCATGTAATTTATTGAGCCGCTTTAACCAAGCAAAGCGACTTGAGATTTGATTGTGTTGTGCAAGTACTATTGATTTGTCAGTTGTCAGATTGTCAGAGGATAAATTGCTCTTGAATTTATATCTGATTTTCGCAATTTAATCTCCCTTGTAATCAGGAAGATTCATCAGGCCTACGAGTGAGAGAGAGAGAGAGAGAGACCAGTAGTAATACTAATAAGAAGCGTTAGTTGTAAATAAATAGTCATCATTAGTAGTAGTGTAAGATAATAATAAGTATATAGGTAAGTGGTTGTAAAGGGCTGGTAGTATTGTAGTAATAAGCAATAAAGGGGGTGACTAATGTGTATTTTGGGTATAGAGTAAAAGTTCAGTTATTACTTATTACGCAACTACAACAGCAACAGCAACAACAACAGTAACACAAGATGTGACTGACGTGGGGATGCTATTTTTTGATCTCATAATTGGATCTATTATTTACGAAGCTCGTCACGTCTTCTCGTTAAATTGAAACACATAAAATGTGTAATCTGGTTATTAAAGTCATGCCGCGTTATTGCGATCGCAATAAATTATAAAACGAGCAAACACTTGTAAACTTTAGAAATAATGACAAGTTGGATTGCTAGATAAATTAAATGTCTCATATTACATGAGTAGAGCAAGAGCATGGATTTTTGTACAACCTCTCCCTGTAATAATGCTCTATATATCCCAATTTTTTTCTATCAACCTCACATAATCCCTGGGGTATCTTTCACTTAAATATCTTGTTTCCACTTTACAAGTGCTTTAGTACTCTAGTATATCCTCTTAAAAAGCCTTTTAAGGCTTGGTTTTTTAAAAGTCTCTTAAAGCTCGAGCTGTTAGAGATTTTAAATTATTAACCTTTGAGAAACACCAGGGATTAGAAAAGAAATCTTGCTTGTATAATAAATATGTTCCATGCCAAAGTGTGAGCTATGATGTGAGAAAAAAAGGTTGCTACACATAAAGTTGAATATAATGTCTATACAGCTCATGCTAAAGAATTTGAAAATTGAGGGGAGAGAGAGAATACAATTGAACAGGAAATTGCCGGTAATGATATTTGACTGGTTGAAATGTCTGATGTGTTATTGAGTTGTTGAAGATTTTTTTCTCAATGGCTTGTATGATTTATTGGCAAAGGGATTCCTGTAGAAAAGGAAATTCGTAACTTGTTTTCCGATTAAGTTGCAAACATACAGATATGTTTTATGGTTAAAGAATAGAATGATCTGTCAGGTCACATTAAAATGATGGGTATGTTTAGCATAAAAATCCTTGAGACTGAGAGACTTGAGAGTTTTTAGTGAAAATGTTTTTACCATGCCATGATCAAGAGATAATGGTTCAAACCACACACTCTGGACCCATTTATTGATGTCTTGAGGATTATTACATATATATACAACATTCAATTGAGAAAAATTATTTTCTATTAATTTCAGACTAAGAAGCCTCTCCCCCAACATCTGAAAAATCCATAGTTCGAGGCCATTTTGTGGACAATATAGTACAAAAGGAAAAAAATTGAAATTTTTTCAAAAGATGAGCCAGTAACCAGGATTGGAACATAAGGGCAACAATTCAAAGGAGTAACCAAGAACGACGAGTGAACGGGTGGTTAAATATTCCTGGGTTGGACGTCTATATAGTTATTATTATGCCAAACATTTCTTCTGCCAGTCTCAGTGACAATTACTTGTCATTACATTGACCGTCCAACCCAGCCTGTCTTGTTACTCTCATGGGACGTGGTCGTAAAGCCACCGAGTCAGCTAACAATGGTGAGAAACTTTATACCTGTTTCTGTATACGTATTACTATATCCTCACTTTTTATAGTCATTTATATTTTTGTCGGTTAGCTTTGAACATGTTTTATTTTATGGATACATACAGTAACACACACATACACACACAATACAATAAATATACACATCCCACAAACACATCTTCCTACCTGATCCCATCAGCTTGTACATCTTATTACATTGACTACTCAAGTAGTCCATACGGATTCGTCTTACGTAACACACGCAAAAAATAGCTACTAGTACACAATATACTTCGAATTGAAAATATTAACATATGTTTTTTTTCTTCGGCTGGATTTTCTTTGCTATTCAGAAAGCTTAAGGCAATATATTTTGTTATTGCAATTTGTTGTTCCTGTACACTGGCAGTCCTGTGGTTGTAAGTGAGAGACTTCTTAGGAATTTTTGCATATGTATCTAAAATCATGTAATGGAGAGACTTTTCTGTATAAATTGTCATTTTACGATGTCATTTCAAGCAGCTACGTTTTATCACTTTCCCGTCACCCAAGTAGTCTTAAATGCGAAGCAATTTAAATTTATGAGAATGACTAACGATTAAGAGCTTAAAGCTCCCAAGGATTTGAGATTATCCGGAGTACTACGTAGTTGTAGGACAAGGTTCTCAAAATTGAAAATTAAAGTTGTTGTGCTATAGAGCACTTACACCAACCACACGTCCTCTTCGATTCGTCATGTTATGTTTTGTGTGGATAGTGCCAGGACAATTGTAATATATTTTAAGTTTAGCCTGGCGCTTTTTTTTACCTCTCTAGTCGTATATAGTCAAAGTCGTTCTCATAGTAAAAGACATCCTGAAAAGCAATTGAGTTTTAGATTTTAGAGAAAAAGCTTTCTGTCCCTACCCTTTTCACACTGTAGCACATGCATGTATTCATTATGACTTGTAATTCAACCAAAGTTTGACTTCTTGTGGTTTCTTATTGACTATTAAAAGACCTGTGAAAATTTCCTGTTTATTATTATCAGGTCTACACTATAGGTGTAGGTTGTGTTCCATACAAAGTTATGGCTACTTATTTGTGTCTCCAGAGTATATAGAGAGATTTTAAGTATATTTATTGTGTGGGAATTACTTGGATTTTTATAGGTATATTTATAGGTGAACGTGCATGTATATGTAGAGTAATATGTTTACAAGCTGGAATCAGGAACTGAATAGTTTTCCCATGTTTTCACACACGAAGTATGTTTACGTAAATGGTTTGTTTTGTTTGTATTGAGTCCGTAATTGTATGTTATTTTAGCCTTTATGTACTTACGGAGAAGTATGTGACGACACATAAAGCTAAGAAGAATTTATGTGTATGTGCACTTGTCATGTCTTAACTTATAATGTTATAGTATAGGTAGACATACACACAAGCACATACATCAAAGACACCATAATAGTAGGTAATAGCTTCTTATTTTTACAAAAAATGTGCTTAAAAATGAATTGATTTTTATGATTGTGTCTGTGTATGGGCAGCGCGTGATGTGGAGACGGAAACGAGGAGGAAGCCTCGTGGCGGGGCGAGCAAGACACCGCCTCGAAGAGGTGCAATAACACGGGGAAATAAAAAACAACAGGAAACTACTACACCAGTTCCCGTAACAACGCTTCCACCACCTCCGCCATCCTTACCACCACCAGTTTTAGCCCCGCCATCCTCATCATCATTATCTTCTTCTTCCTCATCATCCGTTGTTCAGGGATATCCTGAAAAGAGTCTCAAGACTACAAATCCTAATACGAGTGTTAATGGAGTCACGGGTGGGAGTAGTGGTAGCAAGTCGGATGAAAAATCGACCCATCTGAATCAGGTCTGACTATCTATTTTTCTCTTTTAACAAAGAATTTTTCCTGTTCCATCCCTTCCCATGTGTTTCATTTTATATAGCATTTTTTTCTATTCAACTTTTGCTCAACTTGACAAAATGTAGGGAAGAAAATAGATAGAGTTGCTTAGATCCGATGCAGAAGGGAGGGAGACTAAAGAGGAATTTTCTCTCTCTCTCTTTCTCACTCACTCACTTTCATCCTCTACATTTGGCTAGCAATTTCTGGGTGTAAATACTCGAAGAAAAAGATATCGTACAAAAATATACTTTGGAATACAAAAGAAGATTGAATAAGAAAATAACTTATGGCTAGGTTTATAGTTTTGTTAAGGTATGCCATGTTCTTTGATGTTTCTCACTAAGTTTGGCTCCTTGGCGTTCTTGTCATTGCCTTGGTTTTTCCTCTCAACTTTTAAAACTTGGGGGATAATTTAATGTGCTTGTACGTTCCTAGTCAACATCTATTTAAACGGAAGAGTCTTCTTCGTCTTCTTTGGTGTCGTCTATCTACTTATACTATGTAGAGTCATAGAGACTGACGCATGTACTTAGGTGTACCCCGTTGAATCCTTTCGCATGCCGTGCTTCCATGACATGAGAGTTAAAGGTAGGAGGTCTCTTTCGCTTTTTGTCTTAGTCCTTCAACAGAGTTTAAATATGTTCCTTTAACCAAAAAAGCCAGACTGTTCTTTTGTGATGGAATAGGGAAAATATTTTAAAAATCTTCAAGTTTGTCGTTGTCTTGTCGCAACGTCCTTTCCCTTCAACTCAGGTTACTCACAGAATAGTTTTTATCTCTACTTGAAAACCTCGCATTACACAACTTATAGTCACGAATGGTCTCACTTAAATCTATAGAAATATTTTAGCATGCAAAAGAAGAAGTTTTTTTTGTCACTAAAAGTAAGTCGAAGAATATCTATCATTCCTTTGCCTACCTTTTTGTACAGAGAGGATTGAATGTGTATATGTAAGGAGTAAGGACTGTATAGACAGTGGGACATTTATTTTTAGGCATCATTCATCGAATATGTGGAAATGTGAATTGATAGTGAGTAATGACGTTTTTCCCATGGAGAGAGTATTTTTATACTACTTTTTCCTCCATTCACACGCAGATAGGAGAAAAAGGTTCCAGTCTTGGTCTCCTCCTCATGGGGACTAAAACTCACTAACACACTCTTAAGCTGATTGCAATAAGACTCTTGTAATCACGACGACGACAGCAGGAGCGTGAGTTGTTCTCTTATCTAAAATGTAATGAGTTGAGGAATCTTCAGTATCCTATGCCTCCGTGTAGCCCGTAGAGAGGATGTGAGTGATTGTGTGTATAAGTGCTGGTAAATGTGTGTATGTTTCTGTGTGTGTGTGTGTGTACGCTGTGAAATCTCTCCTATTGTAAAATGTAATTCGGTATAGGATATGATATCCTCTCTCTCTCACTTTTTTAACTCCCCGTATATAATGGATATATTATTTTGTGAACAACAAAACCAGACGAGCACGTGTTTAACTTGAGACGCTCCTATACATCTATACCTATGGAGAAGATCTGTGCGTCTCAAGAGCATGGAATTTGTCCGTGGAATCTAACGTAGAAGAATTTTTGAACAGATAAAAATGAGTTTATTTATGCGGTAAATAATTGCAAGCGAGGAGCTGTAGGTATGTCGTCTGTAATGAAGCATTAATGCTTAGTATGTGGCACATTTGATTCCATTTATCAGCATCCCTAACGGCTTGTACGACTCAAGCCCAACCTTTTTATACTCGTATAGTTCCCAACAAATCATCCTCCTTGTTGCTCCTAATAATTTTAAAAAGAAATTCACTTGGCTCCATCTTCCAATCCCTCCCAATCTTTCAAATACCACCTTTTTTCCCTCTTTCAACATGAGCTTTTGTTGAGATTTGAAACGGACTTGATTCCTTGCCGAAGAAGTAAACTCATCTTGTTGTGACTGACATGCTATCCTTGACAACATGTTTGTTTGCAATTCTTTCCCCATATATCTACATCTTACTTACTTTAGTCTCTGAATGTCACACCATTCACATTCTATCCCTAAACCTCCTGCGTATAAATTTCCCACAAACACTTTCCACTTTCCACTTGTACTTAAATACTACATTCCCATATTCAAAAATCCATTGAACAGTAGACTGTGCAGAAACCCTTAAATAAACAAATAATCAAAAAAAGTTATACATCCTTATAATAAATTCTCTTGATACAATAAAACTTTTCCTCCCTCAACTCCCTCCGGGAATGTGAATGCATTTTCATTAATACCACGAACCCACAAAACTACACCAGTCAATAGCTTAAACAACAATCCAATATTAATAATATAGGGAATGTCTTCTCTCTCTAAACGACATAATATTTCATTCAGCCATTTATTATTATTCATTACGTAACTATACACAAGCTTGGATTCTTCCTTGCCCCTTTCCACATAGATATCTAATCTATAGTCATGTATGCATTATGCACGCAAACCATTTTATCCCTTGACAAATCAATGCTCCCAGCTTTTCTCACAATCATTTATGTACTCTCCTATAGTGCATACTAATACATAAAGTCAAAACAACTATATCCAACTTTATCTTTCCCTTTACTACATAAAAAGTACCCATTCATATAAATTTCATATGCCGAACGGGAGTAAGTACGAACTCCATATGCTTTGGATTGATTCTACATAGACATACTATACTTACCCATACACGGACACACATTTCAATCGTCATTTTTATTTTCGTTCAAAAATGTACTCTCTAATACAAACCTTATAACTTTCCTAACTCCAATCAATATAAGGACATTAAGCGTGCCTATACATACTTTTTCGGACTCTTGATCCGCTCTCTATTGATAAATAGTTACTAAGCTTGCTTTTAGGTACGTGCGTATATGTATCACGTAACATTAAAACAATGCTTAAATAAATAAAGTCAAATTACTATGCATAGGGAGACTTCCATATGCTTCAAAAGTAATGTTGGCGTAAAAATCAATGCTACTAAAAAATTCCCAATATACATACATAAATCCTCATGATTTGTAATAATAATAATTGCATGGGAATTAATATGTAAATTCCGTGTCACCAAACATTGCCATATATATGTATATCTGTGAGAATTATTGAAAATGAATGCCAATGCAGTTGGCTCTATTGAAAACACTAGTAGGAATATCAATGTGCCATTAAATAAGTAAGGATGGTATTATTGGGGAAGTGGTGCGATATTAGTGCTATTATTACAATAATTATGAAAACTCCTCCTGCTGACGTGATTATTTGTGTGTACTTATGAACGACCGAGAGAGAGAGAGAGTGAGAGGCTGAAAAAACAACTGCATTTATTTGGAATTTATGGGCAAATAATAGCCTTTGCATTTGACTGGTTCATCTCGTGCTTGAATAAGTTAACTTAAATATTATATTTTGAATCGTACTAAAAGCATGCTCTTCAAAGTTTACTCTCTTCTTCATAATCATTATTGACTATAGATACTCAAAATATTCTTAGTTAGTCACAATTAGTTTACTCCTCCTAGTCTTCTGCTAGACTGTCACAGCCTCAGTGGCTGCTCAGTCTTCGTATAGTCATAGTCCAGTGATGCGTCCTCAATACCATGGCAAAAGACACCATGGTTTAGATAATGTATTGGAACATTGAAAGTGTGTTCAGTCATTCAGTCAGTGTGCTTCCTTAGCCTATAGACAGTAGACCTGCTGCAGTCTGTCAAACAGAGTCAAGAGTTTTATGTATATAGATATACACACAGACAAAATCATAGTAATAAGCTTTAATAAAGTGTATATAGGGACATTGTTCGAGAGAGAGAGAAAGAGAGAGACGGAGGAAACCCTTGTGACAATTTAGTATGTACTCGAATGTTGGAGGTTGTGGGAGAGGTGCGTATTCTGCTGGTCGGGAGCTGGGTAATCCAAATCTAACGAGATTACCGGTAATCGTGAGGAAGGTATTTTACAAGAATTTAGTTACATTATATCATTCATGTGAGACAGTTGTATTTTTCATTTAAGTTTTGTTAATAAATTACAAATGAATAGTCAAATATTTTGTGATTGTTATTGTGATGAGATTGAATTTTTCCAATGTGAGTTTTTGAAGTTAATTATTATTATGTAAATGTGTGGAAATGAAATATGTAATTTAAGGCGTAATGGGATAGGAACTATTAGTGTAAAGGGAATTTAGGTGGGTAGTTGGGTTTTTGAAAGTGTTTGAGGGTTGACTGTGGACGAAATTGTGGAAAGTAATAGTTATGGAGTCGTGGAATTTTAAATTTTTGTATTATGTAATAAGTGTTGATGATTTTTAATATACATTGATCGATGAGTGATTTGATCATTGGAGGAAACGTGGACGAAGTCAATGAATTTTAGAAGTGTGGATGGCTGTGATTGCAGTGGAAAAGGGTAACTTGAGTGTGAGTTTTTTTTGTAAGAAGCTGGTTTAGAGCAGGTGATTCAAAGCTGATGAAAATGAATGCGGATTGGAAGAGTGCGTTTGTGTGAAATAGTTGCGACTGTTGCGAGATGAAGTGGAAGTGGAGGGATTTCGGAAGGAGAGGATTGTTGTAGTGAGGGATTCGAGTTTTTTGATGGTGTTCTAGAGGTGCATGTGTGTGTGTGTGTGGGTGTGTGTTTGTGGGAACAGTGAAGAATTTAGGATGTGGACAGGAGGATTGTATAAATGGTTGTGGATGAATTGATCGTTGAAGGGAGATATATGTGATTCTGGTGATTGTTTTCAGATGTTTTTTTTGTGATGAGATGGGTGAAGTTGAATAGGAATGAATTGGATTGGAAATGAATTATTATTGTGAAGAATAATGGGAAGAGGAAGAGAGGGTAATTGTGTGATTGACGTTGGAGGTAATGGCTAATTGATATTTTGTGTTGGAAAAATAGGAATCGACGAGAGAGAGTGGAGGCAACACATCAACGACTTCAGGCACGGGACCGACGACGACGACAGTTAATGACTCTTTCAAAAGATTACCTAAAAAACGAAAGTTTGATCTTTCCGACTTTGAGACGGATGAGCCGGAGAAGACAATACCTGTGATTGGACCGCCTCAAGTATTAAGTGGTGTAGGGTCGGCGGTAATTCCAGTGAGTAGTGGTGGTAGCAGTTGTGTTGGTGGTGCCGGGAGCAAGGAAGGTAGACATGCTTCTCCGCAAAGTAATTGTCAAGTTCCGGCTGTGACTGCAGCGGCATTGAGCTCATCGACGATGCATTCTCATGCACAAATACCACGACTCCACTCCACACCACCCCCACCTCCCAACCATAATCATTATCAAGGAAGTAGTCAGCAGCCGTCAACAATCAATTCTCAATTCAGACATTCTCAAAGTTTAGTCCATCCGCAACATTTACCTCTTCAGTCGTTGATTAGTCAAGATGGTCATTCTCAAGCATTGCAACTCAGTGGTGTTGGTCATCCTCAACAAGCTAATAAACCCCAGTCAATAGTGGTTCTCAATCAAAATCATGGTAGTAGTAGCAACGTGTCCTCATCTTATCCCTCTCATTCGCCAGTGATAGTGACGTCCGATGCTTCTCATTCTCACCATAGCAGAATCATCAGTCCCAGTGTTAACTCTGTTTTAAATGAAGAATCCTACAATAGTCCGGCAAACTTGTCTCAAAACAATATGTACGAGCACATTTCTCGTCCTGGCTCATCCTCGCTGAAGGATTCCGGTTATGGCAATCCATCCCAACAATCACAAATTCTACACACCCAGTCTCCGAGTGGTGGCGGAAATAAAGTTATTTACACCAATTACACATCAGCAAGTCATCCACTATCTTCAGTTAGACAAACTCAGTCTGTATCTCCGTATGCTTCTCAAGCTGCTGTTTCCATGTCATCTTCAAATACACACTCTCAGGCTGAGCAGCCCATGGATTTGGGATGCAGATCTGTGAATCGGTGTCGGCCACATTCACAGGAGCGGAGTCCAGCACAACAACAGCAACAGCAATCTTCACATTATGCTTCACCAATCAGTCATCATCAGGCTGCAGGTGTTGACTACAGAACCCGCCCTTCTTCTACTCCGCCACCGTCATCATATCGTGTGTCTCAACAATCACCACAAAGTGAACCCGTCCATCATCGCAACATTCATTTACAACCCCCAACACCCCCAGAACCCCAAACTGCCCAGTATATCCCCAATCCTTATCGTCATCATGTTCCTCCAAATAAGGTATGATATAATCAAGTTTGTGTACATGAACGTGCGCGATGTGAATAATTACAGTAATTTGCTTACCAATTGCTCAACCAGTTGTTTAACCAACCAACAATTGTATTCGTTTTTTTTCAGTCATCATCAATGAATCAGTATCATCCGCAAACAGTCATGCACGAAAACGAGGGTCTCAACCTTGTTATGGATAGATCCAAATCCCCTGAAGAGTACTCTCCGTACAATTCTTTACCATCCCAACCTCAGCCAATTCCTCTGAGTACAACCACAGCCGATGCAAAATTTGCTAAAATAGCACCATTACTTAATCCACAAATTAATATGAATCTAACGTCTCACACGCCCAACGCAGTTGTAATGTGCAAGTCAGAACTTTTAATGACGGCGTCAAATCCTGTCAAGCTGGAGCATCATGAATTGAGAGATTCTCGAGGATCGGCTCCACAACATCTAGGTCACTCTGTGATCTCGGGAAATCCAGAAGTTAATTTAATGAGGAATGAGAGAGAAGCCAGCACTTTGCGTATTTCACGTCCAAATTCTGATGTAATTCGATACGAGGTAATTTCAAAGAGTATTGACGATGGAATTACTCACAATCAACTACCTGTGTCTGCTTATCCGCCTAAACTCAACATGCAGTCTGTGCTACAGGTATATTGCCTAGTGCTAGTTTTCTGTTTTACGTGTTGATTAACATGATTAGCTTTTATATTTCTTTATTCGTGCCTGAGATAATTTTTATTGCCAAAAGAAAAAATCTCCGTGGTCCTGTTATGGCCAAAATTCAAATTAATAACATACACATGGAAATGGAGCAATAATCTGAAACATTAATTTTAAGTATTTAAATTTTGAGGCGTTCCATTTCTCTGTGGGCTTCAGGCCTTTGTACCTGTTGATATGAAATGATCGATCGATAATACATTTCTGTACTCGGATTCACGCTTTTCAGATTCCCAAAGAAGAACCTGGGAAAATGAAGGATCACCAACTGTGGTTGTCGAATACTAGCTCACACATGAAAGCAGAGACTGTTGAACTTATTGATCAACATCATCAACCACAGCATATTATTGATCAGTCTAATTCGAAGAATTCAAACATAGCTGGACCGCAGCAAGTTCTGGACTTAAGTTTATGGAAAGGACAGAGGGTATTAGCCAAGAGGGGTAACTTGTATATGCCTGGAGTCATTACATCTATCAACGGCCCTTCAACTTTGACTGTATTATTTGATCAAGATCAACTTTCATTACCTTATAATAACGTTACGACAATGTGTGAGATTGTAACGGATGCCAGCCCCACTCCCTCACAGGTAACGTGAATTTAAAGTTTCTTAACTCTTAAGGGCTCCACTGCGGACTAATTTTATATTACTAACTTATATATCTGAAATATGCATTGGCTTTCTAGTGTCTTATAATATCATGAACTTGCAGGTTCAAGTTGGGTGCAAAGTTTGCGCCAGAACAAGTGTTGACAATTCATTATTCGTTGAGGGCATTGTAACTAGAATCAGTGGTTGGCCACCGCAATACGTCGTAACAGTACCTTCGGAGGCAAAAGACTATACTGTTGCCAGACCGAATTTAAGATTGCTTCTGCCTCCTTGGTGGGAGGAGTTGAAAGCATTTGAATCAATTTATTCCATCCCTCCGACAACATCTAGTACAAATGTGCAGGATTCCCTGAATAACACTAATGGTAATGGAGGTGGTTACAGGCCGCAAATAAGCATCCCATCTCCAATGCCGACCAGTTTAAATACTTGTAATGACGAGCGAAAACGGATTGAGTATGACTTTTGTGAGAGTGATGATGATTTGAGAAGAGAAGATATCAATTTCAACGAAGCCGGTATGACCATCGGAGGAAGAAGCGCTTCGTTAACACCAGGAACTCAAATTGGAAGCAGTAAATGCAGTAGTGTGCAGAGCCACATGAGTTCTGGAAGTTTAATTGGCGAACGAGGAACTCCAAGAAGCCAAGCGGCAACCCCCAGGTCTCAGTCCGGAACTCCCCACAAGTACAAAAAAGGCGATGTTGTCTCCACCCCGACAGGGATTCGAAAAAAGTTCAATGGCAAGCAATGGAGGCGACTTTGTTCGAAAGAAGGCTGTACCAAAGAATCTCAGCGACGGGGATTCTGCTCGCGGCATTTAGGAATGAAAGGAACGAAAGGTCAACATGGGTCACATCAACTTGGTTCAGCTGACTTAAAGTAATTTGGAACTGTTAATGGGATAGTTTTTTCGTAGGTACGAGTTCAAAATACTAAATTAAATTTTTAATATACTTCTAGCCGGTCAAAATCCAAGGAATCTGAAGCTGATGAAGCAAGTTCAAGAGATTCTGGAACTTCACCAACGAGTTTAAGAGATGTTCGGGTTGCAGGGCGATTTGATGCGGATGAAACGGAAGCTGCGACCATGCTTGTTTCTTTGTCTCGATCAACTTCGCCATCTTTTTCTCCCCCTTCTTCCCAAAAAAGTGGTTGTGGATCTCCACGTGTATTACAGTCTCCGACTGTAGGATCCAGACATAATTTGTTCATGCCCATATCTGGAATACCTGTCACCTCTCCGGTCCCCACCACGTCATCTCCAGCGTGGCACGCTAAAAATGGTGAAACACTGGTTGTCCAAAATATGATAACTACATCTGGCGCAAATCTTGATCCCAGATCTCGAAATAATCACATTCAACAATCCGTCATTCGACCAGAGATCCGACGACCTCGTTTGACACCAGCAAACACTAGTGTCATTCAAATGTCACCCATTGTTTCATCGAATTCGAACTCAACTGGAAACACTGCAGGTTTGGTGGTGACAACCTCAGGTGGGGGAATCAGTCTTAATAATTTGGATTCTAGCACAAATGGACCATCTGGAACTCAGCATCACATAGGAATTGTTATTGCCAACACTGCCAGAGTCACTGGAACCGAAGGAATCCACACTAATGGCACGCCTATAACTTCTGTCATAAGGGAAACGAAAACGGATGGGAATGCTTTGGAACGAAAACCAGGTACTGTAGGCCCACCGATCAATTTGGTTAAAGGGGCTATGACTTTAACTCCTGTTGTCGTCCAATCAGGGAAGTCTCCGATGACTTCTAGGTATCAGAACATTTCCGTGATACCCTTTACTACCACCTTGCAATCCGGTGTGAGCTCTGCTCCAACCCACGTAGTGCTTGCTCATCCTCTTACTACGAGCTCTATGGTGAATTTGAATCATCAAGGGCAGCGTCAACTTGTAGCAGTCAGTGCAAGCGGCACGACCAGCAGCACAGGAACACCTGTTACTGTCCATCCCACCATGGTGATGGCAGGAGGAACGCCTATCACTTTCAGAAAAGCCGTCGTGCCGTTTTCAACTAGTGCTGGCTTGGTAACGACAAGTATACAAAACAGTAATATAGGAGTTTTGCAACAACAACAGCATCATCAACAACAACAGTGTGCCAGTAATATTACGGTAACATCCCACGGAGTTTCAAATAGCAGTAACCAGAGCAAAGTAGTGGTGACTTCGATTCACAATTCGCAGATAGTTTCAAATGGTGGGTCAATTTCAGTAAATGGCATTTCCATGATGAATTCCCATGGACCACCATCGCCACCCCAACTGATAATTCCGGAGAATGCGGGCATTTCTGGAGAGCCCAGTGTGGTCGTTGTTCGTCCTAATTCGGATGCTCTGTCAGCTAATTTGTTTCGACTGGTAGAGGCTTCCAGCTCTACCGGAAGTTTAAACAAGGTACAAAATTGTGCAAGCAAAAGTAATGATAACCCAAATCTAACTACGAACTCAACTGCAATTGTACAAAGCAACTCTTCTAGTAGTAGTAATAATGCCCAGCAGCTCCCTCTCCCGACGCAACTTTTACCCGTAGTTCCTTCAGTCTCGCCTGCAGAAAACGGAACTCATCCTGCAGACGGTGATTCGGAACCTCCTGCCAAAGTGTATCCTTGGCATGCGTTACTGCCCTTTCTAACCCCGACACCCTCACCGCCCCAGCCAGTGTGCTCAATGAATGTCAACGGAACGCCAGATTCCCCTTCAGCAAAGGATGCTTTGTCCGCCGGACAAAGTCATAGCTTAACCGTACCGCCTACGGACTCTGATATAACTGGACTCCCAGATATTTCAGAAGAGGATGATGACGTTTTTGAAGGAGTGTCGGATTCTGTTTCAAATTTCAGTGGGGCAAAGCGACGAGCACAATCACTGCCAGCTTCCAAAGACGAAAAGTTGGACGGGCCGGAGCGGATCCGGCGACCCATGAATGCTTTCATGATTTTTAGTAAGCGACATCGAGCTTTAGTTCATCAGCGACATCCAAACCAAGATAATCGAACTGTGTCAAAAATTTTGGGGGAGTGGTGGTACCAGCTGGGCGTCGATGAGAAACAGAAGTACCACGAGTTAGCTTCAGAAGTCAAGGAAGCGCATTTTAAAGCTAATCCTGGATGGAAGTGGTGCAGCAGAGACAGGAGAAAGTCTTCCAGCGGGAACATGTGTCCAGGTCCCGTCCCAGGAGACGGTAGCAAACGACGTCGATCAAGTTCTAACGATGAAGGAGGTTATCCAAGTGGCTCAGCATCTGCTGACAGCCAGGGATTGAGCATTTCGGAACCTGTTCTTGAAACTGGAATAAGCGAGAGGAATAAGAATAGTGGCGACTTTTCCGACGAAGAGGATAGAATGGTAAAAGCTATTTCTTAGTGATCCTTGAATTTTTTATATTTTGCGTTTTTATGATGCATGCACTTTACGCAAGAAATAGTTAATGTCATTTAAAGTATTGTAGTGTATTTTCAACGTGTGAATTATTTATGCAATTAAAGGCAATATTTACAAAATCTTCTAATTGGCAGGTTATCTGCGACGATATTGATCTCCAATGTAAAGAAAAGGTGTCTGATTGTGAATCGGACATTGAGGGTGAACATAAACCTTACCAAAGACCAGCCAGCCCACCACCTCCCACCACTCCAAAATCGATCGAGCTCAGTGTATCAACTCCTACCGTAACTACCTTTACAAGCAATACCTCGGGAGGTTCTGTACTGACTAATCCTACCCCAATTTCCATCGTAACTCCTCAGAAGACGATAAACAAGCCAAAACCTATCCGATTGCCGTCAGACTCGGGGTCAAGTCACATGATCACGGCCATTTCTCCATCTGTCCCAAAATTAGTGTTTCAACCCACAGGAAGTGCTTTTCGTTCTATGCCATCCCCAAAGGATCCTACCGTCTTAAAAAAGGTAAATACAAGTAGTGAATCTAAACTGAAATCTCAGTATCAAAAACCCGCACCCATATTAAGGCTGCTAATATATTTTGCTAAGTTTTACGCTTAGGACTGGATATAGTTAATGAAATTTTGGTACTTTTTATGTAGGATGAGACTAAGGAATCAGCAAGCATGCAGGAAGGAGCCAAAGATAGTGCGAGTATTTTGAAGTCCCAACAGTTTTTGGCAGCATTTGCCCAAGTTTCTTCTGCTGGAGCAATACCCACGCAAACATTACTGGTTCGTCCATCGTTTGCCATACCAATTCAGAATAATAATAAGGTTACTACTTTTCTTACGGTTCTAAAGTCCGTAGATTCGTCTCAAGTAACTCCGACAAATACTGGTACTTATTTAATGCCTCTCATTTCACTGACAATTGAATTTAAATGCTTTTAAATTTGCAACTAATTTACGAACTCATTGTTGCTTGTAATTTGTAGCTGTTAATACCGTGGATGACTCCCAGTCTGACTCGAAACTCAAAGTCAAGGCAACGGTGGTCAGTATTCCTGTTGGAATCGGATCATCGAATGAAAGTCCGAAAGAGAATGAATCCGATGAGGTTAGTTGTAAAACAGTAATTTGAGTATATTATCTCATTATCTGTAGATTGATTGAGGGACTTATAATTTATATATAATATATTATGACCATATTGCACGGATGTCATGGCACTACATTCAACCATGTTATGTAATCTAGATGGACACCACCACCTCGCCTACCGATTCAGAACGACAGAATGCACCAGCAGAATCGAAGGAATCTCGTCCATTTGTTTTGGCTCCAACGCCAGCTCAGCTAGGAAAAGCTCCTCTCCAAAGGAGACAGTCCCAAGGAAATTGCTTACCCTTATCTTTTCAAACTGCAAGTGGTGGAAATCCGACAGTAACGTCTCCGTTACATCTAAACTCAGCGGAAACAAAAGAGGAACCCTTTGTTAAAGAAGAAGAGTATGAATGTAAAGATTCGGAAGTTCCTTCCATGGATGCACCACCGACTACTAGCATCAGCACTGAAGAGGCTGTCAAGGAAGAGACTCCTGAGGTGGAAGGGTCGGCGAAAGAGGCTGCTATATCTGAAGAAAATCTAATTCCTACTTGTGAAGCAACGGTGGATGAGAAAGATGTTCAAGGGCAATCCCTACTGAGCCATCAAAAGAGCTTTTTTAAGAAGAACATTGAAGATGGAATGGACAAGTAAGTTAAATGCTAATGCATGTCTAGAAAAGCAATCATACTTAGGCTTTTTGCGAACACAATAAATTGCTGTGCGTAAGCATTCTGCGGGAGCCAACTTATTCTAAGTTAAACTTCCATGTTGAAGTATATGATACTTATCCAACTACATAAAATATTTTTTTTCCACATTACAGAGTTTTGGAGCAAGTGAACTTTGTAGAAAAGTTTTCAAGTTTACCACAGTTCCGACCAGCATTTGAAAGTCATTCGCCTAGTATGATGCCATTAACATCAAGCCCGAGAAATTTGCTGCAGAGTTTCAAGAAGAAAAGAATGCCTTCTTGTAAGTCTAGTTACCCACAAGATATACTTGGAATTTGGAGTTGTTCACTAGAAATCACAAATCATGCTGAAAATTTCACTGAAAATATGAACTGTAATATTTTTTATTGGTATAGCAGCCGAAGAGGAGCCCGAGGCGGATCACAGTAATGCGTCCACTCCAGCTCAAGTCAAACTCACAGGAAATACTTTCTTTGGGCCAGACTTTAATTTGGAAGCTTTTAAAAGTAAGATAGAATTTCAAGAACTCTCTTTTAATTAATTGTCGCTGCCTGTATTTAATGAAGTAGATAAACAATTAATTTAAAAATATTAATTCATTTGACAAGATGACAACCCATCAGCCACTTCGGAAGCATCCACACCTGTTACTGTCAAACCCGTAGTGGAAGATCATGGGGCTGTTCCACGTTCGCCAGCTTTATCTACTCCTATAGATCAACGAGCTCAACCTAGTTTGCCATCGGGTGGAATGCCCAACGTACCTATGAGTTCATTGTCGAGTTTAGGCCTTCGGTCACCCAGAACCCCCAAAACTCCAGGTGTGAGTCGTGGTTTGGAAGCAGGAATGGAGAAAGGCCATCGGAAAATTCTCGAGCAGCGCCGTCAGCTTGTGTTACAACTGTTTGAAGAACAAGGGATGTTTCCCACCACACAAGCTACCTCAGCCTTCCAGGTAATCGGAATATTTGAGGCCGCTTTGACACCTTCCACTTCCTTTCTTTAGGAAATATTTAAATGCTTGGTGAACTGGATTTCGATTAAGAATTTCGAGGTTCAACTTTCGAGTTTGCTAAAAAATGACTTTTATTCTATTGTTTCAGAACCAGCACTCTGATGTTTTCCCCAACAAGTCTTGCTTACAGTTGAAAATTCGTGAGGTTCGCCAGAAATTAATGTCTCAGCCCCAGTCTGGCGGGAGCGGGCAACTTGGGTCAACAACACCCAGTCCTCTCACGCCATCGTCTACCGATTCCTCAGGAACCTTCAATCTTCCTTTGACACCAGCCACGCCTTCTGAGCACGCTCATTCTTCTGCACAATCTCAACAGCAGCAGCAGCAATTACAAGCTCAAAAGGCCTCATCGCATGAAACACAAGTAGAATTGTGAAATTTTGATTTGGTCAAGGCATTGCCTGAAGAAGTTGTGCATTCAATACGAGGGTGGTGAAGAATTTAGAGTTATGAATGGAAGAACCGACAAACGTTTTTTGATTTTAAGCTATCCGTATAAATTTTTAACTAAATTTTACCTCGGACGTTTAACGTGAGAAGTGGGTCTTGCAAAGTTTGCACTAATGTATAACTGCAAAATTTGTTGTGGCCCACGGGTAGGTTATTGTGATATCCAAATTAAAAATATTAAAATTCAGATGAAAGGTCTTCAATTGTGTAGGCGAAAGTGAACGGTGTGAAACTATGGTCAGGCAGTGATTTACGTTTATGAGGTTCCAGTGTGGGGGTTCAATGAAACAAATGAACAGAAACATAATCCTTCGAACGTTACATAGTATTCGGTTTATACTCAGTTGTAGTATTTTCAAAGATGCTTTAAGTTTTTATAAAGTCTTGTACGGGAGGGCTGACCGTTCTTAGACTCATTCAAACATAAACTTCTATGTCCGTTGCAAGCAATGATACCACGTCATGATTAACATTGCAACAAATTAATACAAGTAGTTTCATTAAAACGTTAAGACAATTTTTCATGCAATTATCTTACCGCCGCTTATTCTCCGTATCACATGCAGAGAATATAGAATTTCTCCGATAATAGTGTTTACCCGTCTCCCTGCATTCAGTACCTACAATTAACTGACGGGGACTCGAGTTCTTCGCCAAAAGCCGGAGGGAGGTTTCATTAAAAAGGCCGCTGGGTAGAAAGTATAACTTTGTCCATTTGTTCGGAGAAGCTAGGAAAAAGAAAATGAAGTAAGCCTTGGCTTATATTTGACAAGTACAAATAAACAAAAAACTTAAATATTATTATGAAACTATATAATTATTATACATACATATATATATATATATACATATATAAATATATGAAACAAATTATGGAAATACTATATAAGATAATAAGATGCATACTTACCGTATATGCATGCGTGAAAATAATATTAACACTATTAATATACTATAATGTGAAGAAAATTATTACATTAATATTAATACTATTACTTTCTCCCCACTACAACCCACTCATTTGGGGTAGAAATAGAAATTAGAGAATGAAGTAAAACGTATAGATTTATTCCTACTGTCTCATAAGGAAAATAATGTATACATTCTTACCTTTGCTAGAATTGAACTGCCAGGATTATTATTATATTATTATACTTTACAAATTATTATTGCTTAACTGGTAAAGCCATTAAGAGCAGCGTGGTAATATTTAAAGGTTGGAATTGCCAAGCTCATCACATTTGTTGTTTTGTTCACCATGTATTTTAGTGTTGTAAATTTATGTGGATCGGTGTGTTGTTTTTGTAAGGGATTTTAAAGTATAATCAGTGTTGTCAGTTGTGGTTTCAGGTATTACGTGGTGTGAGAAATGTTTACTTGGAAAAACAGGGACGCTCAGCTTTTACCAACATTAAGATGGTATTTAATCAGTCGGTTATGATTTTGTAAGCCAAAATCTTAGAGGTATATTTACTTTTAAACTGTAAATATTATCAGAAAAGTTAGTTCAGTTTACAGAATTGAACTTGAATAATTATTTTAATTTACGAACGAGTTTCAGTTACAATAATATAAAATTAATAAAATAATTGTTGTGTTACATGCACACATGATTTCTTGAGAATAGTTTGGAACATAAGAAGAAATTTCTTTGCAACTCCAAACGTTCGAGATTTCGTTGTTTATTAGTATTTTCAGCCACTATAAATTTTTGTGTAGATAAATCATTCTATGACTCAGAAATGTCATGTAGTTACCTTTTTCTGTTTTTGTAAGTAAATTATGCAAACATTCAGATGTCATTCGTGTATTAGACATTCGGTTATTAGACATTGTTCCATAACTTTTCCATGTATGTATGTACGTATGTAATTTTAATTATTTTTAGTAATTATATGTATTATTATGTATGAACATATACAATAGGTGCTACATTTCCGTACCAAGGTTTGGTATAGTATTGAATTGTTCCCAGTTGCAATTACACTAAATGTTACGTAACTTACAGTTAGTGCGTTGGTAGAATGTATGTAAAAGAGATTAGCTGTAGTTGTATAAGCTGAAGGGAAGGGTCGGGTGAGTTACAGTTGGCATAACTACCGCGGTTGGCTACAAATTTATCAATTGTTACAAGCATAATATTAAAGGATATTAATATTGACATCCATTAACCGCTAATAATATCTTTGTAGTGTAACAAGTAAGTTACTGGAGTTTGTATTTACTGTAGCTTCTTAATGATGAGTAATTTTTGATTACTGTGCTTTTTATTTATAGATACATACGTATAGACTTCCTACAAGAAGGAACTTTGTAATAAGAAGCACTACTCAATTAATGTAAGTCTACACTTACACGTGTTTCAGAAACTCTCGAAGAATTTTGTGTTTATTCATTTGTTTCTCCACGCAAGTTTAATATTTAAAAGGACTTGAGCATATGTAAACCAGGAGAACAGAGGAGGTGTGTGCATAGCTTTAATTAATTAAATCAGAAATGATCGAAAGGAAAAAAAGAAACAATAATAATTGCTGACAAACTACAAAAAAAATACTGCAATTTCTTCGTAGGGGGTTCCAGAGTACTCCATTGAAAAGCAAAGCTGACAATGTTACGACAATGCGGTAAATGTAATTTTATGCAAGAGTTTTTACAAAACTTATTAACAAAGACTTGCTTGAAGAGACCGAGGGATTGGGTGCGAGTAATGTGATTTGCATCTGGCATAATCTTCCTCTGTTGTTAGGCTATGAATAGGTTTGAATGTGCAATCGATGCGTGAGTTGTCCTGAGAGTTAAGATGACTTTACAATCAGTATAGGATTTATATTCAGACAAGTCTCTTCAAATAACTCTCAGCTATTAATCAACACGTTGTTTCCTTTTTTATTTGCAAAGGTTCGTTCGGTCAATTGGATCAGTAATAATTGTGTTACGGGAAGTTATTCTCAGTTTATTGGTGCAAGAATTTATACATTGAACGGCCATTTACATTTGTAGTGATTTCATCTGCTACTGTTTAAAAGACTTTGTTTAAAATCTTTGTTGGAGATGCTATTATTTTGAGATTGTATGAACAGCTGTACTATATTATTTAAGATGTTGGTCTAAATCTACATTACTATTGTTTTTCAATCAAAGAAAACATGGTCATCGCAATAATTTGTTTAATTCGTTAATACAATAAATCGCCGAATCGAGATGATAATTGCTGGAAATGCTTGATTGCATCAGTATGTGTCAAACAATCATATTAGCATTAGTTATTCAAACAAAGCTTATTAATTTGTTACGTGTTAACTCCTTTCCTGAATAAGTACTTCATCATAAATCTCGACTGCTGTCCTTGTTTTTATTGTTCTTGGTGTTTGTTATTATGTTTATCCTCCAAGATCAATAGCAATCCATCATTCTGCTATGTTTAATTTCTACTGCACATAAATTAATTTTAGTGTTTAAGTTGGCTTCTCTTCGTTATTTCTGTTTAGGAACCCCAGACTCAATCTATTTTTTAGCTTCGTTAAGTACATTTATTGAGTCGATGATTTATTTACTCCACCTATGATTACAAATTAATTTGAAATGTTAGGGCTTATTTCCTCAGTATAAATAATTACCTTAACTGCTGCATGACTAAATAACTGGTAACTATTTGTAATAAGCTCTGACTGACTGACTGATTATGTAGAGAGTTGTGAGAGTGGATTTTGTCGCAGTAATAATTAACTATATTGCATAATTCATTCACACATTGTTTCCATCCAAGTGCAGTAGAAATTACTGGCTTTTATCAACCTATACCACGTCTAGGTTTTAACTCCACACACATATTTGACTCTGGTGGGTACGCCCCTGAAGTGATGAAGCTATTATCGCTCACGACTTCTCTATTTAATCCTTCCTTCAAGTCTGATCTACATCAACGATGTTATTTCTCGTAAAGATACCACGAGACTGAGCTCTCCCATTGTCTCGGTCGGAGCGAGCCAACAAAAATTATACAAGAAAAGGAGGAGAATGCAGGACCCCGTCTGGGGGCGTGACGAGACATGTC
>JAQFXU010000490.1:0-51635 GCA_034693705.1 Spatulosminthurus flaviceps | reverse complement strand
TACCAAAAACCAAAACAATCATAATCCTATTAAGTCTACGTATCTATATCATTTATCACACACCCACACACACATACGCACAAACCAAAGCTCACCTATCTTTTTTACAGGCATATATAAAACCTAAAAACGACTAGCCGCTTCACTCTATTTCGAGTTCCTTCCGGGATATAGCATAAATCCTCATAAAGAATCGTGCGATTTCACACTTGTAAATCCCCACACTGTCAACACAGGCGATAATTCCACATTTCAAATCATTCACTTACAACGTTACAACTCACAAGCCCGCACTACACTACAAATCTTCAGTATTAAAATTAGTCCCTGATCTCCCACTATGTACATGAAGAACTCATTGGCTACTAGAAACCTTCAATATGAATATCACGCGTAAATACATTACAATAAACCCTTGAACCAGCAAAATTTGATCATCATAGAACATTCCTAAGAAATAATACTGCTCATAAATTATCCTAACACGAATCCCTTAAAACGCCATGCATTCGAACCAACAACCTCCTAAATCACCCATTCATTCATAAATTAGCAAAGGACATCAGCTCCCCCTCTAAGAATACTTCAAGTTTCTCCACTCAAGTGTGAATAACCAGCTAGAGATTGTGAGCAATAAAATCCGGACATTTCTTGCTCATAAAATGTTGTAATTTGTGGTTATTACAAGTTCAGTGATGACAAGTGAGACCAGATCCAGGTTCATGTAAAGCATCTGCCAAAATTACTCCAAAAATTATGCTAAACAGAAATCCGTCTATGATCCATGACACATTTTACAGGTTAAATTTATCTTCAAGAGAATTAATCTATGTAACACTCACGCTCGCTAAACATATGTATGTAACTCGTCCATAAACCTGCAAGAAATCGACGGTTGGAGCAGTACTTAACTGATACTCCAAGAGAGTAATTTTTTACACTTCAAGAGAGGAGAGTAATAATAGTAGAGTCACTGTAGTCTAGAGTGAGTTTTGTCTTCAAAACCGCATGCCTTGTGAAATTGAATTTACTTGGACTGCATTCTCCTCCGCTTTTACCATGGTGTGCGTACTGTAACTAATGCAGAGTAATTACACTGTGAGATATAAAGAGAATATCTCTTGGAGATAAACCATTCTTTAAAGAGTAAAAAACTATATGAAGAGTGATGGTGATCAGGGAGACTCTATAGCTACAAATTTCAGAACACAATTATTCCAGAGAATTCATTCCTGCTTTTTATACCCAGGAAACGGGCTAATGGACTCCTTAGTGAATCTCTCCTTCATATGTTAATGTCAGCCATTATTTTCTCCTTATCAGACAACTATGCGGATCCCACAATTTCCGCCAGAAAATTCAATAAAACCTGGCGTGCTGAAGATATAGAGATATTTAAACACATATACATAAATGATGTACTAAAATTCATCGGGGCATATAGGCAAACGCCAAGAATTTTAACTGCAGTCGTTGTACATGGATTGGGTACTCCTCACACATTAAATGCATCTATATAGTTTTCCGTAATCATAGGTCCAAGACATTGGAGAATACTTTTATTACTACATTGATGAACTCTATCCTCACGGAAGCTCAGCTATCCGAAATATTTCTCAATTAAATAAAATACAGATAAAAATAGCTTCAATGGACGCGTACTCATGTATCTCCATTGTCTTACGGTTTACTACCACGATTTAGCTATAACTTTCAGGATTTGTCTATAATTTCCCTCATAAATCTACGACCAACAGGATTTTCTCTTCCTCTCTTTTCCCAACTCAACAGTTTAAATGTCAGAGTCTTTTTCAAGGCAATAGTACGTAGTTGCACTTGTTAAATGTCAACGAAACTGGAAAAATACGCATTGAATTTATTTAATACTTACACGCTCAATTGAAATTGATTTACTTTCTGACCTCAAAATGAATGGGTAGATTCTTCTACTAAGCTAAACAATCGTTCATTAATCAAAATCTTGCAATTTAAAGCTTGGCAGTCAAACCTTCTAAAATAATTGACCTTCGGTCAATTAATAAATTACCAGTGAATTTATTTCTTAGAGGTAAGAATAAATAAAACGTGTTATATAAAAGCTCCTTAGCTTTCTCTCAAGAGACCGACAAATGCTTGTAGTACAAACAAAACAAACCAGGAAATTCCCAAATCAAAACTACACTGGAACTTCGAAAAAAAACAATTAGTGGGAGCAATTGGAGCATCGCAGATCATCAAAGCATTTTACGACTTAAAGGATCCAGGGTTAGAATTCCCGTAGAGGAATGTTAAACCAATATAAAATAAATTCCAAGGGAATGAAGATAAAATAAGAATTGCCTCAAAAATACGGCACAACTTTCCACGATAAATCTTCACGTTTTTTCTTCTTTTTCTTCACGTTCCAAACGTTAAAAGATCCCTTCAGAGATATTTCCAATTTCCAACCTACTTTCAATTCCCTCGTGGATTTCATAAAACAACCATTAAATGTTTTAAGCCTCCATTAAATCTCATATTCTGAGTCGCTGCACCAAAAATAACTACAAGTTGTAGTATAGCAATGTATTTACGTTGGCAAACACATCCTTTTCGGCTTTTTTAAATTCACCATATTCTCCTCAGCTCTTTGCCACTGCGCATTGCAACTTTGTCCAGACAATAAACGCAAATAATTAAATATATCTAAAAACTTCATACAACCGTAGTCCATGACCAATGAAACAATGAGTTCCGTATATTCAAAGAATAAACGTTGAGCAGTAATGACTTATGAATTAAACGACTACACTACCGCTAGTGCTTTGACATTTGAACAGAATAGGTTAATTATCAGTAGAATACAGAAATGGGCATATGAAATATTAAGAGCAACGTTCCTTCCTCTCTTCAAGTTAAAATCAAGTATTCATTTCCCTTGAAGGCGACACACAATACAATACATGACAATCCGGAATCATTAATACTCAAAGAATACTAATCGCGAAGTTTCATAGAGACGATAGAGACTCGAAAGATGAGCATACTCGTTATAACTCGCTTTTATTAAACAAGAATTATTATTAGTTGGTCCTATAGAAAACAACATATACGCATAAACTCATTTTGAAAAGTCAAGAGTCGCAAGCTCGCATGCTTTGACAAAGCCTTATCTAAAGCATATAGAAAACTTTCTACATAAAAACTTGGTAATCACAGAAATCGAATTAGATGAGCATACACAATTCTATGGAGTGTTATTGTGAGCAAACACAATAATCGTAATTCAATCTATTCAAAGCTCACAAAATAAATAATATTTGCTTGAACCAACAACGTTATTCAAAAGCTTCCATTCATCACTCAAAATAAGCCCAATCTCCTCTCAAATGTTATAAACAAAATCCCATCATCTAAAAGTAATCATTAGCCAGCCAAAAAGTAAGAAGTTTGTTGTTAAGAAAAAACTGAAAATATTACCTGTTTATACAAGCCTTTTCCCAAAATTTCCCAAATAAATCAATACTAAACTACATACAAGTACAATAGAAATCATTGGAAATTCAAAACTGACAATAAATCAATAAATATGAAAGAAAGTCACTTGTGATTCTTGTATCACGACTTTCTATGTATATATGTAGCAGCCATAAATTAAAACACATGCTTTGTAATACAGAAAAACTATAAGAAATGCAATTTTGGCTTATTATGCGATTCGTACAAAGTTTTAATAACAAATGAAGTCACGTGTGAGTAAAATGACCCAAAAACAAGGGTCATCCTTGAAGTACCTCCGTTCTTTTAGAAAACAGGGACTTCAAGTTTCAAGCTTAAGCTCTAAGTCTCAATACAACGAATGAATGACGAGAAGTAGGACCAGTACCTGAAATCCTCCACATTATTAGTGGCAGCAATGGGGCATGACACTGGAATTAAAATTAACCCTTATATTTACAAATCAAGTATGTATTATGAATGATTAAAAACACGCGTGGTAAGGAAAATCTACAAAAAATGTCTTTTTTACGACATTAAGTCCAGAATAACAAATTGTGTAAACAAGCAGTTCTTGACAAGTATGTAGCATAATTGATACTCACCCCTGTAATATACCACAGCATCAACAGCACACGTCACAGAATCATGTGTCAAAATCTACAAAGTTATTCGTTTTAAGAGTTTTAAATAATTTATTGCAATTATTTTTTCTAAATGCTAAAAGTAAATTAGGGTGGATTTCATTTACAAAAATAATTATGGTATTTCTTATGACTGTCTAATTTTTAGCTATCATTTATGCAGCACTTAATAATACACCGATTCCCTCGAAACTCTCAACGAAATTTAGATAGGTACGTATAGTCTTGTGAGGCTCAACCCTCACATTATTTTACCAGCACGATGATCTCATACTAACCTACGATAAGCCGCAAATCCTTTCAATTGTTGAAAAAATATCCAATTTAGTTATTCGGAGCACTGTTGAGTTCAAAAACAACCAATGAGGATTACAGAGCTCTAAAATTCCTGTACTTAAAAGATTATGAAACGTAGACTAATAATTTGTTAAGAATTTTCTTCACATCATGCATATATGGAGACTCAAATTCTATTTACAAAAACAAAATCAAAAAATATTTCCATTCACTCCACACAACAACTACCATGCGAGATTGACTATGAGGGAAGAAAAGTATAGATTTCTTGAAGACATGTAACTGGATGCTTCTGTGCTGAATCTGCAGATGTCTAAAAACTATTACCACATTTTTGTTACTAATAATCTCTTTATTTTCAGTAGAGTTTCTATAGAGCTAGCCTATATACGATAATACGATACACTGAGGTAGGAAACAAATGTAAAGTTTAACTGACCGGGAAAAATGATGTAAGGAAATTCTAATAAGTATCGAGAGTATTATGTATGTATGGTAATAGGGAGAAAGTATGAACAGAATTTCAGATGATATTGACATACATTCAGCAAGTGAAAAAAACCAATGTCTTCTAATTAGGGAAATTTTGTTAATGATCGATCTAATTTGTTTAAAAGTTAAATCACTCAAGTATGTAGTTGCAATCGGATAAGACATACATACCTGACCACGTGGGGTATGAGTTCCCCAACAATACCTCTGATCCCATCGTCCAGGTGCCTACATGAAATGCCACATTATAAAGGAACGAGTAAAGACATTTTCTTTTGCCCTTTTCCCATTTCCCCCTCTACCTTCCTACTATAGCATATCAATACTAGAAGTCTGAATGAAAATAAATCTTTTGAAAAAGTTTTCTCTTGAGAAAAAAATTGCAAGGAAAAATGGCACATAGCCATCTGACGAGAGAAATATAACGTGGGAAGAAAAAAAATACATTAAGTTTTGCATTCTCGGGTATATAAAGAAAGAAATACAGTGACAGAGTACAATGATAAGAATAACTTTTTGTTTAGGGTTAACTGAAAATGTCAGTAACATCATGAGGTTAAATCGTGACAAATGTTATCATTCGGCATCATCACAATAGAAATTCAAGTGTGTATATATTTAATTAAACTCCAGTCTGAATAGCAACTACAGCATAGTATTCACAGAAATAACACCGAATTACTTACTCCACTATAGAATGTAACCTTCTCGTAATATACGTTGCATATAATATAGTAAGTAGCCTATACAATATTCATGTTGTTTTCCTAGTCCTATACCATCCCCATGACATGGACAATTGACGCGGTAATTGAACGGAATAATCATTCAATCGACTTCCTTCACGAAGGTATTTCTTAAGTGACATAATTGACTAGGCTTAGGATGGTAGAATTGTATCAAATATTTTCTTTTCTTATTTATTCTACTACATATCTCTCAATTGTTTCTCGACTTGATTTTCTGTTGGCCTATAAACTAAGTAAATAGGTGAGCAGATGTTATTTGCTAGAAATCCCATAGTAGAGAAAGCACATTAATTAAAATCTTAATTTTCCTCATTGAAAAAAAATATCACAAGCAACCAAAAAAGTCAGTTCCAGCCCGTTTCAAACCAAGCAATTAGATAACAAAAAATTAATCAATTTTTGCAAGGATAAATATAAAAAGGTTCATGTCACAAGGGAAATGTCTTGCAATATTTGCATATTTAACGGGCCCTTATCTCTCGAAGGAATGAAGTCCACGCTCGGAATAAAGTGGATCTAAATGCCATGATAAGTTGCAATATAATTCATGACAAAATGTCCCGCGCTTGATCCATTAACATAGAATGGCCAAATTAATGACTACGAACAACGTCAATCTACCATATCTAATTATATTTATCAGTTAGACTTGGTTATACTCCTTCACAAAACAATGACACTGCCCTAAATGAAGTATTTTCGTCCAACTCAACCTTTTACGAAACATACACACGGACTTTCTTTCGTCCTTGGTCCCTATTAAAGATCGATAACTTCTTATAAATGCAACAATTTCCATTACTCTGTAAAGGTAAAGAAATCCTAACTACTCTAGAGCTTTCAAACTTATACTGTTTATTCAACCATTCACACATAAAATTTTACTCTAGTCTAGTTGAATCAAATATAATAAATAACTATATAATGAATAGACAATACACAAATAAGATTTGCTTGCCTGCATTTACCATTGATGTTAACAAAAAACCAAATCACCACGACTAAAAATATTTACTGCTTCTGATGGAACAAGATTTGGAATTCCTAGCTATTTTCTATAATTTAACATCCCTAAGTCAGATTTCAAGGATATAAAAACCTAACGATGAGGCATGTATGACGCTATTTTTCAAAGTAGACTGAGCATAACACGCGAATGTGACTAATTTGACAGGGAACCGAGTATATTCCATTCATTACAGGAGCATTCATTATGCAAATGCCATTATAGAAATCCATAAATAGTCTTTAAGTTGCTACAGGTGACTCCTGCGAAAGTCAGTATCGTTATAAAGTTTTTTCGGACACATAAATAAACATAAACAAGATAAAATGTGTCATTTGGTTTGAAGTAGGGTCCAGAAGTAGTATTGACATTGAGAGGTAAGTTGGTGAGAGTCAGATTAAAAGTGTGTTAAAGTTAATTTGTTTACTCTAATCTAATTACGTTTTGTTGTATAGGGTTCGGCTCACGTGCATCTTTGAAGTGACATGAAACTAATTCTACATACTTACTATTACTTATGTTTGTACACATAGTTTGGATGTCTGCAAGACATTGATACTTGAAAAAGTGCATGAGAAAAAAAACAATCATGTTTCTCTAAACTAGATTTCAAAAGGGCGACGTAATAAAAATAAGAAAAAACCTACAGTACTGAATCTAAAATAAAATTCATCAAAAGAAAATGTTTTTGTAAATAAACGTAAAACAAAAAGTAAATGCAATCAGTTTAAAAACCTGTACAATATTGCAACTTGCAACTACTACATTTAATTGAATGGCTGTAATTTACTGATCTGTGCAGAGTCCACGTGACAATATACACACAAACTAATTTTTTTCTCTGATTTATCGTATTATACTTTAATACGTCCACAAATAGTTTCCATAATAATTAAAAATTCCTATGTGATAATCATGACAGGGAAAATAAATTAAAAGTAGAACAATTGACATACTTCTTGCGGTGGAACGTCGAAAGATACTGTACGAAGGTCCACACAACGATAGGCATCAATACAAGGTAGAATGAAGAAAATACCCGGACCACGAGCTCCTCCTCTTCGAAGACGACCTAGTCGGAATATCACCGCTCGTTCATATTCTTGTACCACCTGGAAAATTAACATGTTGTTTTCTTCACATGTACACACATCTGGATATTTAGATATATAGTACAACTCCTTGAACTAACTAAGTTCGTTTTGTATACATATTCTTCTCCTTCGTATTGATTTCTACCCGCTAAGTGTCTGAAACCTCTTGATCAATACCAGTAACAAATTTATTGCGAACCTTCCAACTACTTCAATGATTAATCCCAGCTTTTACACTAATGAATTAATTGCTGCACAATTTCTGTCAATCTTATCGAAATAAACGATGCTTTTAATACTGAATAATTTACATGCTTCTGATCACAATCCCGTTACTCATTGAGATAATCCAAAGTGCCTCAGAAATGTGCGCTACTTGACAAGCATGAACCTACGGATATGGATACTTGCATTGACAAATATTCCTAGCGACAAAGACGTCCTTCATGAATTATTTTAAATTCCCATTAAGCCCTAAACCATTTCGACCCAAACCACCAAAGTCTCTTTGAGTATTACAACCGCGATAATTGCTTTAGCAATAAATCATCAGCGCAAATTTTTACAAAACAAAGTTTTCGAAAACAACGCGAAAACATTGTTCAATTCATCACAAAGACAGTAATTTCACATAAACTAGTTGATGTTCCAGTTCTTAAAGTAATATTGTACCAAGCTTTTGTTGCAAAAGACTTACTTTAAAGCAGAAAAAGATGGCTATCGGTATAGTAGCGACGAGTAAAATTATTGAGCCAAATGTTGCGAGGATTTCAATCAGACCATTTCCTTCAGGTTCCGCTAGAAACAATACAAACAAAATCTCGTCAGTTAATATTTTCTATTTCAGTAATTAGAGGAGAGTTCAAAATTTCAACTAGTGCAGACGTCATGCAGATTTTTCCAAACACGTCAATAGTATTTAATTTTAATTTTAAAAATTAATCACAATTCACCACACCCGGTACTTTAACAGTATGTTATGAAATTAACAGACATAATTTCATAACAGTCCTCGAAAATAGAAAGAAGCTCGTTATTTCCTACTTTGGGAAATGTAAATAGCACTACGATTTCCAAGTTCGCTAAACTACTGGGATACATGGGTGTCATGACATTGAGTTACAAGTACTCAATTTAACTACGGAGTTCAGCTATGATTGCGAGTATTTATCACCACCTTAAAAATCGATTCCAGTTTCATTGAATATAGCTAGTTATACGTACGAAGTGTAAAGTGCGATGCTTTATTTAAAATACAGAGAATGCTAGAAATTACTTCACTGTAATAACTCTTTATTACGCCTTCTTTGCGAAGGCTATAGAAACAATACAGGAAAACTCATACCCGCGTAGAATATGTACGGCGTTTGCAAATCCTAACGGCCCTTTTCCGTAAAAATAGGTTTGATGCATTAGCCAATAGGTGTATAGGGTGTGCAAAGAAAAAATAAATAAAGGGAAACTGATAACTGACAATTGCTAAAAGGGCTTGACATCGTTACTCTCTCTAACTCACAGAGTGTGCATTTTATTCTCGGCGGAAATTAAATATCAAGCGTCATTTATGCTTGGGCAATCGTACATACATGCATAGGAAATGAGCCGCTTACTAAGACTCAGTATAAATGATTATAATGCCATAAATTATTTATTTTTTATTCACAACTTAAGCAAAGGAGCTTTTCAAGGGATTTGCATTATAATGAAAATTTCAGAATTTTTTGTTTAAAATTTCAGAGTATATTAGTGGTTTTTCAGAGCATTCGCTTCATACATACTTATAAATGGAACTGAGAGAGAAGATTTGCTAGTGAAAACAATTTAATAATCTCTTCGGAGTCTGCATTATTTCCTTCTCGCTTTTTCCCTCAATTCTCACCCAATTCAGAATTATTTGAGAATTATTCAATTCTATGCTTTGATATTGACGCAAAAATTTCATTTAAAAATAAACCATTTCCAGCTACTTCCCGGCTATCTATTTACAGAAAACTCATTTAGACACCAATCATAAATTAAATTAAATTCGTAAAGCGGAAAACATATAAAGAGCAAACTTCTGTCTGCAAGATGATACGTTTATATGAGAGAAATTTTTTAGCCTCAATTTTTATGCAAATAGAACCTTGCTTTAGATTATTTTCATCTGGAAGTGCACACAATATACAAGTGGTTCATAGAAGCACGTATTAAAAGAAAGCAAACAGAGAGACTATATGAAAACTCAAAAACAAAAAAAATAATGTAAACATTTATTACATGGATTTGTAAAATCCGCTGTGGAGACTTTACGACCAACCCTTCGAGGAGTGGCTTCAGCCATGCTGTGAAAATGTTAGCGGCTTAAGATCAAAAACTCAAGTGATGAGCACAGGATACGGATACAAAATTATTAAGATGAAAGAGTAGTCAGTGGTGATGAGCACAGGATTCAAATTACTTCGGAAATTATTATATAGCTCTCGTTAGTACAGACAAACTGCGTAAGAGAAGGTGATTTTACAACAGAGCAAGATCAGTTTTCTGCAGTGAAGATACGTTTCCTCAAGGGATTCATATAATCATTGCTATAAAGAAGGCAAGTCAACGAATGCATTCCAATTTAATGGCGCAAATCATTACAAATTTCTTCATGTTAATCAAGAGAGATAGGCACACAATTTTTAGGGATCACTTTCTTCCCACAGGTACTGACTGTATACCAGGAGCGAGTTTTGTTTTGAATACGACGGATTGTTCCCACTCGTTCGGTTATTTTGAGATCTCCCTTTACTACTCTCCATGTCCATCATTCTCAGTTTATTTTTTAGGTCGTGAGCACTGTTTTAATATTACTCAATAAAAAAATTTGCTACAATAGAAGATCTCATAAATATGTATAAAAACTGATTCACCAAAAAAGGCCAGTCCAATTTTGACTTGTATGTAAATGAGTGTAATAAAAGTTGAGATTTTAAAAAGTCAACACGACAGAGGTGAATAATTTTCACATTTTGTCGGCGCTTGACGTTACGCAAGGAAAAGTTCACCAATGCTATTTCAGCTTTTAGCTTACGGAGGAAAATGTTTGAGTTGGTTTGAAGAAGCGTGTCTCTGAGTGTGCTTCTCACTCGACCGCTAATATAATTGTGTACACAGCCAAAAATATAATGACGGAGGGAAAAAGAATAGAGAGCGCCTGTCCCACCCCGAATATAACTAGATATACAGTCAGAAAGAAGAGTAGAACATTTCTCTTTGTGACACACTTTACAACTACAACATATCTAAGCAGTTAAGTTTTTAAAAGGTATATACAAAACAACCATTGTCCGTGTAATTTCGTACGGAGCCAATCCAGTTGCTCAATCAGAAGCAGCAGTAAGAGCAACTACTGCACAACTAAAATCAATGGGAGTTACAACATTGAAATAATTACAAAAGTAAAGAGCATGGTGAGCAACCAAGTAGGACTATTTTTTTTGTAGAAAAACAGGTCAAGAATAGTGAGAAAAATTAAACTACAAGACCAAAGTGTCAAGAAATATACAGAATATCATGTGAGATCATCCTGGGGAAATCAAACAAAGCGGGAAAAAAATTTATGTATTATTTATTTAATCACTGACAAATAGCAAGGATTCGTATAAATTACGGTTTTATATCTTTGTTGTGTGCAAGACCGCAAACGTTTAATCAACGCGGTCCATTTACTGAAAGTTTATAAGGAAAGAAGAAGAGGAATAACAACTAGAAAAAAGTTGTTAAATTATTCCATCAAAGAAACTACAAGAGCTCTACTTTATTTTCTAGTAAAGATGTACTCCAACTGTGTATTCCAAGTAGAGAGAAAATATCCATGGAGGTATAAATTCACTCACGAAAAACACAACTGAGTTCCAATTCCACCTTGCCCGACTGTCGTCGACAAGAATAATCCATGAGAATAGAAGCAATACTGGAAAGTAACTGAAGGGAAACTACAAAGAATTTGAAGGAGATTCTCTCTTATCGTTGTTTTTTTGTCTTTTCACTATCGCTCTCTCTCTCAATGCCTTCGCTTCTTTCTCACTACTTTCCCCTTATTAGTCTCTTCTGTTGGAATAATACATTTTTATAAGCACACACACAGCTCCATACGACTGGTCTCTTTGACTTGAGCTTGAGAGTTTTTGTATTTATTTTCACCTCTTCTTGCCTCCGTTCCACTTCTTTACACATACTTTTTTTAACGTCCGCTTTTAAACGTTGTAGCCTCCTTTCCTTGTCAAATAATAACGACTAACGACTGTTGAGTTACATGTCTTTCTTTTTATTAAAGTCAAGTTGGTCCCGTTTATCCTTTTGTCTCTGGGATAATATGATAAAACAAGGAAAGAAAGTCTTTGTAAGTCAGAGGCCGAAACAACACTCTAAATACGGACAAAAAGTACTCAAAGTAGTCACAAGAATTCAATCAACCGTGGACATTGTGAGTTGGTCTTGGTTGTTTAACCCAAAAAATACTGTATAAAGTACGACAGGGAGATGTGCTTCTGCCTGTAAAGGAGGAATTCAAGTGAGACGGCTAATCCCATCGAGACTGAAAAAAACCCTACCACATATGTCTATCAATAGTTGAGAAAAAAAACTTTATCTCCAACTTACTTACGTTATTCTCTCCAGAGCTCTGTACAATCTTAATTCTCACTGATGTTGAGCAAGAAAAGAAGAAAAAAACAAGAGAATCCAATGACTTCTTGTTGAACCAGCTGAGTAACACCCTTTGACATCAAGATGTATTGAAAAAAGTCAAGTGACAGCCTTTAATTTGGTTTCCACGCCAAAATCTCAAAACCCTATGGAGTATGAACTGCTATGAACTCTATTAAAGCAACAACTGTACTACGGAAGGAAACCATATCAGTCCGTATCATCGCCATGTGATTTATCACCAAATGCCGAGACTCACAATTCACCTCCGCATGCCGCCTCGTCCCTAGGGTACATGTAGACAAGGCAAGTCCACATTAGTTAAAAGTGAAAAGAAAGCAGTACGTAAATGCGTACGCTTTCATACGTACCCCCACCATGTCTAAATTGATGAAATACCTTCACCGCAGAGCGGAGCATCTTGCGTAATTATTATTTACAATAGAGCTTTTCATATGTAATTTTTCAACGTAAAATTTTAATTATTTTTCAAATATGAAAAATTGCTGGCCAAAACAATTACAAAATGTTTTTCAAAGAACATCTTGTGTTCGCAAGTGTATCTAAATAGTACAAAAACAACAATTCCGTGCAGTCACTACCACGAGGACATTTTTAATTTAACCTGAACCAGCTTTGACTCAACACTCCATATTATGTATGGTAAACATATATGTACGTTAGAGGGGAAAGTGTAGGAAACACGGGAGTTTTATATAAACGTACAACTGAAGCTCAGACCACTCTCGTTGTGACATGCAAGTGTCTCTCAAAATGTATTGTCTTCGTAAGGCTGACATGAATAGATGCCTTTGTCTAGCATCTTGTAGGTGTATAATGAGAGGGAATAATTCTGGCATCAGTCAATGCCTGTAATGCGAAAAGTTTCCTCTTCACTCTATGTTTATATATACACTCTCATTCCTGAGTAGATGTCCATACCTCAAATATATAGATACATGCACTCAAGAAGTTTGACAAAAACATTTACTTTGTTTTCGATTCACGTGGTAACAGATTTAGCTAATGCTAAAAATATGCATGAAACTATTTAAAAACAAGTCCGCTCTTATACATACTTACTTCAGCAATAACAACATTATCGTACAAATTCAAAGAGTTCAGGACTCGCGTCGGTTCGCTTAATACAGCTCATGGGAGGATAATAGGAAAGTGAAAAGGGATATAACAAAAACAGTCTGTATCTTAAGTTAAAGCCAACAATGACATCAAGATAAAGTATTAGAAGAAAGCTATATCTCCATCCTTTTACTTTACTCCACCATTTTTTAATACAATATGCACACACACACCATGTTTTTTTTACTCAGCCTAAAAATAATAATTTTCTGTCAACCGACACTTGAGTTATCTAAATGGTTCGGAGCAACCTTCCCTCCTCCCAATTTTGTCAAAGGATTTATTTACAAATGACGCCAGTTCCCACGCCAATATAAGTATTTACTAGCGTTAACTTTCCTTTTAGAAGCCATTACACGCATAAACTAAAACAACCATTCTTCTCAATCAGCAATGGACGAAGGAATGAATGGTTACACATAAAACTACTTTAGCCTGCCTAATTTAATATAATCAAATTTGGCGGCTCAACGAGGAAACGGGAACTCCCCGCTTTCACCAAATACATAATACATAGGCAGAAAAAAAACATTCACATGGGATTTACCCACAGGCTGTGAAGCTATGGCGTTTGCTTTCTTTCTGTACAATTAGTTTTCTTCCAATACTAATTTAAATAAACTTGCAAGAATTGCTTCTCTATGTAAGAATTCCTAAATAAAATAATAATGATATATCGTAGTTGTTTCAAACTACATACCGCTTCAGGGTAGAATATACGAAGACTCTCGGAAGAAAGGAATGCACACTAATAAATTAGCATACGGAGCTTAATTTGGCAACTGCGATTTTAAAAAAGCAGTAGTAAAATAATTTGAGAGAGTTGATTAACAGAGGTAGAGATTTTAAGAACGATACAACTCATTTATTTAACAAGAGCGGCATGTGTAAGAAAACCTTAATGTATATGTTAGGACAGTTCCTACATTGTTTGTAGTACATAGTAGAAAGAAAGTCAAAAGAATACTTAAGTATCAAAAGTAACAGTTTCACATAAACTATTTCAGTGCAGTGATGGCTTCAACTATCTCTTTCTTCTCTGCTCCATTCCTTTTCCACACGTGCAAATCTTAAAGCCAGCCTTTGCTCCCACGCTTGAATAGGTTCTACTGTTTAGTCCTTATCCACTCTACACTCACACGCTTACCAATACAACACCCTTTCTAATAGCTTTCATCGATTGGAACCTATGAGAACCTGCTCTGCCTAAGATATCTCATGTAGTACGCGTCTACATTACAAATATCATAGCTATTATTGTATGCTAAGCAGGTAATGCCTGTGGTTTTGTACAGTTCTTCAAAAGAAAGGATAATGGTCCATTCCAGGTAGGAGTTCTTTCATCCTGTTTTTTATGCAAGTGTTGAGAGGAAATCAGGAAATGGAGAAAAGAAAAAGGAAGAGAAACAAGCAACAGGAGAAGTATTTTAACTAGAATGTACACATATACATGTAAGGTACGGAGATTCTTTCCCTTTGAGGAGATTTATTATTCACAATGCTTGTCAATTGTCAATGCTTGTGAAAAAGGTGTTCTTCGTACGGCACAAGGTAAGTCTTCAATTATTATAGGCATTTCTTGAAACACATCCTCCCAATGATTTCCATAAAAAGGAGGTTTTCTGATTATAATAATAGCCTGAAAAAAAATATGCATGTCAAATTATGAGCGGTAATTTTTTTCTCCCTTCTATGCTTTCACTTTTCTCTTCTATAAACTTCCTGGTAGACACATTGCACTGTAGGCGGCTCCTTTTGTCAGATGTATAAGTTATGCCTCAAGGCATATTCCGCCTTTTCTATTGCTTCCATTATCCCTTGGCTTTTGGCTTCCTTGTTTACGGTGAAAGTAGAGAACTTTGCATAAAAGAATCCAATTTTTTTTCAGTATTCTGCCCGACACCATTTTGGAACTATACCCAGGAACATCTAAGAATTTCCAAGCATTGTAATCAAGATGTAAGCTTCCAACACAATCGATTTCAACTTCATTTTAATGGCACTTTTTCTTTTAGTAAAAGCTCTTTTATTAATTTTCTCCCCTTTTCATACTAACCGGAATCCACGAGTGGATCTGGATGTCCATAGTTATTGACTCATTCCTTTCATTCCTTAGTCCCAAAGCCTACAAACCTATAGACACGCCAAATGTTTGTAGCTATAAAATATTCACACGTAGAACAGGCAAGATGAGAGAAAGGGGATGTAGTCGGTTCTATATTTTGAACGTTAGAATGCCAAATTATGTAGACGTATTCACCAAAAGCCGAGGAAATTCTTTGGATCTTGTGACTTTTCACAGTTTGAAGCCTGTCGTATAAAGTTTCCCTTCATTTGCAAATATTATTATCTCATTCAAATTGACACGTCAATATTTCTCACACAGGGAAAGTTCCATGATGTTCATTACTAATTAGTTAGCTCTGTAACAACTGAATTAGTTTACAGGCTAATGCCTTGGCTTGAACATTAACATCCATAATAATACCATATCTTCTCCCGCTTATAAAATTCATCTGCAATCCTATTATTTCTATTATTTAGTCGAGACTTCTCCGCGTTTGAAAATGATTTTTTTATTAAGAATCCAAAACACTATGTGGCCTGCGTTCCTGCTACTGTGTTACTTTACAATATATAATTCCTGCGTACTATGTACATGCAAGACATCAAAGGAACTTTAAAGGGTTATCTTCTGCTCAAGATCAAAACCACAGAGATATAGGGTGGGAAGTACGAAGTCAATAAATATTTCGTACTTTCTTATGCAGAATCTTACTTTGAAATATACAGATCAGGCGTAGATTTGAGTTAGATGGATTTCTTATGTATGCCATCAGCATGAGATTTTCGTGATGGAGATGTTTCACAATTGGTATTCGTAAGTCATCGTTAACCACAAACGTGGCTTACTTATATTCTAACCCAATTCTATTATAATATCATATTACCTGCCTCTCAATAGAACAAATCCCTTTCCACGCATAAACCTTGCGAAAATATACTTCTTCTTCCAATAAGGAACTCAGAGAATGGAGAGCTTTCCCAGCTTTGTTCATCGACATTCCTCCCTACTATGCGATATGACAGCTTGCATGAAGATTCTATCTACCCAGGCAGAATTTCACGAGCTATGCATAGAAGGCATCCTATGCTATATATCGTCGGCTAAAGTGCAAAAGGGGCTATACACAGAAGCCGCTTATGCATGGTAGTGCATGCTAAATCCCGCATAAGCGATTTCCGCGTTTAGCCCCTTTTGCACTTTAGCCGACGATATCTTCTTTGCACATGGGAATCTACAATCTATGCGCATACACAAGGCCTAGTGCTTTCAGCTTGTCATTTATAATAGTCCTTGTATTGACTTATTCCCGTAACCGTAACATTGTTGAGATTCCAAGGATTTTCTGCACTAAATCCTCCATTAAATTGACTACGTTTATTAGAATCCACACATCTCTCTCCTGGGTGCGAGTATCCTCCCATCCGGATTTTTGGTACCAATAATAGCATAGCGATCTCCATCTTTGCAATTTTATTAAATTTCAATAATAACCAATTCAATTTTTCGGAAACGAAGATAGACTCTTTAAGATTTTGATATATTTTTTATAATACAATACATATTTTAAAACAACAGTTACAACGGACAGAACATAGTAATCTCTGCAGAATTCAACAACATCGGTATACATAGAAACAAAGTTGTTTGTATGCAAGGCGTAAAGTACATACTTGGAATGAGGGAAGCACCTGAGACACATGAGACGGAATATATATGTGATGGCGGGAAAGAAAAACTTCTTATATGATAGGATAGAAGCGGAAAAATGACTTGACGCATCTGATATAAAAAGTGGCTTCATGAGACACGAAGAATGTGTGCCAATGTAATGCCCGGATCACGTCTTGTAACATTAATGAAGTTGCTGGAGTAAAAAGGATAGAGAAGAGGAAGGAAGATAAAGGTTTTTTTCCCTTCATCCATTTTGATCTAGTGTCTTCTATGTAGTTACACCATCATTTTAAACAAAAACAGTCGAGAAAAAAAAAGAATCCCATGAAAATTTTACGAGACTTTACTTAAATTACGCTCCCTTCTCCCTATTGCTAGTCTCGAAGGATGTAAAGTACATTACTTTTCACGTAAGTGAAGTGTTCAGCTTATCACTACACGTACACATACTTTTAGTAGTGCTCACTCACAAGAGCCAAATTTTAAAACTTATACGGTGCCGTATTCTTATTAGAGTTCCTATCTCTCCGCATTGCTAAGCATTGGCATGTGTACTCCAACATGTGTTCAAAATATGAGATAACTTAATCCATACGCTAGATAATATTTCTACGGTATTAAAAAAGTTACGTACATTTCTTCATACCATAGTATTTATATATAGGCTTTAGAATGTGAGACAAGGAGTATAAAAACGAGAGAAAGTGAGGAGTGGATGTCATGAGTCAGGAATGGCTCCACCGCCTCTTTCTCCTTGTCATTTTATAAGTGCTCGGCCAACAATAAATGTTCTTTAGGCTCCAGTCTGTCATTTTTCAACTTGCCTTTTCTCTCTTTCCCACCAAGCCAACCCTTTGTCTTGGTTGAGGATCCAGTGAGAAATACTCTAATGTCTTTGTTATATACTATCTCCATTTCCTCAGGCTCTTTCCTACTTTCGCTTCACTACCTAATACGCAATCTTTTATATTGCTTATATGTAAATACATACGTGGTTGGACCTGGCAACAGCTTAGAAGTAAAACCGTTTGGATCTGGATTTGAACAACAGACCTCAGTTACTATAAAGCACTAGATACTTGACAAAGTAAAAAAAATCCTTGGTTTGTTTGACTTTGCCTCTCATTTCGAAACATTTCTTCTCTCGAGCTATAGACGATTATGGCATCACAGTTGATTTGGACACTTTCACAAAAACAATCCCAAAACGTATAGTTTAGGACGTAAAAAAAGTCTTTAAAAGAGTTAAATTTCATTCCGGATTGAATTTCTCGGCACGTGCTTTCCTCCCAGATTTACTGATCCCCTTGTCTTTTTATGAGGCCAAACGAGGAGAAGTATTTGAGCTGGATTCCCCTACAAAAGCTTCACATTTGTAGGGGTAAGTTTCTGCAGTAAGATTTTTATGATCTTCATAATTCAATTCCTTTGGCACATTTGTACACACACACACATACAATCCTCTAAACTATGTAGATAAGCATCACGTGTGTAACGCTCGGGTGAAAGCAGTTTAATGGGATAAAAACAGTTTGGACAAGTAAAAATGACTTGACTTTCCGTATCATCCATCTTAAAAATTTAAATGTTTCCGTCAACAAGTTTACAACTTGGTCTCTCTTTTGTCTTAAGGGAGAGGAAGGCGGGAGACTGAGAGGTACAAATGCAGGAAAATTTCACTAGGAAATGCGCTAATTTATGTACCTATACTATATACATATACAGCATTTAATCTCCAATAAATTTATCCACTTGGAGAACATTGTGTGGAAGGAAGTTATAGCCCATTTTTCACAGGAAAAATGATGGCTGATCAGTAGATTCTAAATCACCGCAATATATTCCCGCCACCTAGCAAAAGTGTGATGATGCGAGTGGTAAATAACTAAGCTCTTGTAAGTTGAACGACTACAGATCACCGCTATACATCAACATCTAAATAAGACACCCTCACCAGAACAAGTTATAACTCCTTGGAATTTCCTGTATCATGTGTAAATATATAAAGTAATGCAGTTCATATGATTTCTAGCGTCACAACATCTTCTGTACGCTAAAATAAATGCTCTAATAACAGAAAGATGCTTGTCAAATAAAACCTAATGATTTCGTACGAACTTCATTGAAGAAAAATATTTTCAACATTATAGAGTTGATAGAAAATAAAATATATCTCGGTGTGTAGGGAAAGATATGACGGAACGGAATTCCATTTTGAAACATCTCAGCTATCAATGCTCCATTAAGTTCAACTATGTTACAACGAAACAAAAATAGGTGGATTTGAAGCATAAAACTTGGGAAATAAATTGAGAACAACAAGAAGTTAGATCGGTGGGAGAGACGATAATCACAAATGGATACTCCGTAGGTTGGGTTTCTCCATCAACTCTCTATTTCTTTAAACCTTAGTGTTCGTCAGCACAATCACATTCATTCACTGTCTTCAAAAAACCTTTTTTAAAAAAACAACAACAACTACCAATTACCCCTTGTTTCTCAAATGCAATGCCCAGGTTAAGAATAAAGTTAATGGGTAGCATTCCCAAGAGTTTTTTATTTAAATAATTGCGGGTGAACATGTTAGGTTATATTCATAAAACGAGTGCAATATAAGGCAAGGATAAACTTAAGATAAATTACACGAGTACTTTGACTTGAAGGGTAAAGGAGCTGAACCTTGACGTTATACTCATGAGTTAGAGAACAGCGTGGTCAAAGTTCCAACTCCTATCTACCACTCACAACAAGAGAAAGTGGGATGAGGAATAAGGAATTTCACAAACTGTTACAAAGCTGTATGTTACATGCATTGTAATGATTACAAGAGAAATTCCTGAGGAAAGTTGTTAATGGTAGAAGGTTGGCTGGTCATTTACTACTACCGCAGAAGTACGGGACGTATCACTACTAAACTCTCAACTCAACTCAAACCACACTACTGCATATTACATCACTACTACTACCAACAACATTTCATGTATTAGTTGGTAACATGGTAACACTAAGGTTTCCTTACTCTATACTGCCACATAAAGGAGAAACGTTGGCAGGTCAGAGAGTTTTAGCTTGAAGTTCCATTACCTAATGAAATTCCAACTACTGATATTTCTAAAGTGACAGCAAAGAAAAATAACGTCAAATGTGTCGTGAACATGAAGGAAATGATCTGACATCCAAACCAACAAGCATATATATATATATATGAGTATACTCAAAGCCTCTTGTAAGTTTTTCAGTAAAGCAAGTACAGACTTCCTCTCTCAAGCTCTTCCAACCTAATGGATGAATACTCTTACTTGAGTATTTATGGACTGTATCTTTACCTACGTCTCGGAATTCTGAAATGTCCTTTAGCACGAAACGCTTTCAAATCTTGTTTGTGGACACACCGACTCACTGAGCTAGATTACAGGAAAGACGGAGGTAAATACCAGGACACTAATATAGTAAGTAGCAACCAGTATTACGTGCCAACTCATTTCAATTCAAGCTTTACAAAATCCGCTTATTATGACATGGTTGCTCATTTTTCCATCAACGATTCAAGCTTGCCACAATTCTCGCCTGAAGAAAAACAATTAAAAAAATTGCTTTCAATTCAACAAATAAAATTATTTTGTGGTGCTGCTGCTCAATAACCCGAATCCAATCCAATCCAAGGGTGCTAGCTTACATCTATAGTTTGTATACATTTATGTGTGTAATGGATAAAACCGAGAACCCACAGGTAGCCAGTCAAGTAAGTCAAGTTCGATTGTCAAGCACATCCACTAAGAAGGATGGATCACTTCTCAAACAAAGTCAAGAATAATCTGGCACGAGTGTGGCAACTTCCCGAAACTTCCACCTCCCCTTCCAACACCTGCGTGCTTTGAATGACTATAAATTCAACATGTGTTCGTTTAAAGCATCGTGCAACAAGATTTATTCTTTCATATTAGTAACTCTTCTTGTCTCAATTACTTTCTTTCAACGAAATTCCGCATACTAAACATCGTTACGGTTAAATCTCCAAAAAGTTATAAAAAAGTAAAAGAATAAAAAAAGAAAGAAACTATCACCATCGTCGTGCCAACTAAATTAGATATGTGAAGAATGGAACAGAAGTTACGGAAACACTCAGTGCATTCTTTTTGTATACGAGGTCAAACCTGGGTGGGACCACTACATTTCTAAATGCCTTAAAGTTGAACGCTGCTGGACAAAGATAAAAATACATGGAAGTGAGCTAGAAATTCAAATCTCAAGGGATCATGACACATAAACATTAACCAATAAGTACCGACCTACTCACATCGGTAGAGATGGGATTCATCAAGACATTTTCCGGCTTAAGTTTATATTCCTTTCTGAAATTACATGCAAACGATTATTGCAACTAAAATTCTAAATATATGTGCAACTAAAAATTCATTCAGGGAAATCATGGAATTAATTTCTCTATAGTATAAAAATATAAATACACATATGTAGAACATTGTATATATCGTAACTACATATTACAAGTTTTTTATTGATGCACGAAATCTTCCCCCAATAAATCCTAGCTCTACTACCTTCTTTTTAGTTGATTAATCCTAATCAAGGTCCCCTTCTGTTACTACTTTTTAGTCATTCATAGGAGTTAGAGTTAGCCATCGCCTGTTAAGTGCAAAACCAGTCAAATAAACATTAATCCACCATTATAAAATTACTGTAGCATAAAAAATGGTCCAATGAAAATTTTCCAGAGTAATGAGAAGAAAGCAGCGTTTCAAGTCGCAATCATTAAAGGAAACGAGCAGTTTACTCTTGAGCCATTGAGCCTTTTGCTTATTGGTTTAAGGGTTGCATTAAATACAATAAAGTATTTTGCCAAGAGGAATTTCATATATCGTAGCTCGTAGCTCTAATAACTCTTCTAGCGAATCTCAACTCAAGAATGAACAAGAGGGCTGTTGGTAAAATAACGACTTATGGCGGATGTCCATAGGATAGGATAAATATATATTAAATACACAGGAAATTTTCAGAGAACAAGCCCTCCCTTCTTGATGTCACTTCATTAGTTTAACTGGAGCTGATGGAGAATGCTGATATGGGAGGATTATGGTGCTCAAAAAGAGACAAGCCAGTGAGTCGCATTCCAAAGTGTACTAAATGAGATTGGGCGCATAATCTGAACAACTATCAGAGTTCCATTCCTTTTTCCACCCAACGACATGCCATGCTCTCATTTTCTGCAAAACTTTAAGGGTACCAGACACAAAAGTTATACTATACTGGATAAAGTCAAATATGTCAAGCCTAAACCTGACAGGGAGTAAACCAGCTGCAAGGAGCCAAAATAGAAAACAATTGCAGAAATCATGTGCCATTTACTGAACGTACTCCCTTTCGCAGTCCTCTAATTAGTTAGCTCTTTTCCCTTTCAATCGCTATGATGCGCAAACCTAGAGAAATATAATCATTGCCAAGGATCTTATCATTATCGACATTGTTGCTCTCTCATCCCATCCACGCCCCTAAGTCAGTTCTCACTCAGGCCGCGTCAGAGGAAATGGTTTTAGTCTAATAAGCAAAGCTACACACCACCCCGCCTCTTTTCCCTGTAACATATTCCTTCTCCTACAATACTGCACTAATCATACCATCTGATTAGTTTCTCTTTCAAGAAAATAGAGGGGAAAGCCATGACTTTATCAATTACGAGTTTACCATTCCACTCTCACAATTATTATTCAATTCCATTTGAATTGAATAATAATTGTGTTATTCAAACTTACTACATTCATTGTACAAAAACATGGAGCTAATATTTAGCTTCTACTAATCCTTTAGAATACGTAAGGAAAACAAGTTTATGCTCCACTCAAATCTCCATAGACCATTCGAGTCGAAGTAATAAGCTCTCTAGTTTTATTTTCCCAAATGACATAAGAGCGAGGATGGAAGCGGATTGGACTACAAAGCAAGGATCTGAAACAGCAGCAAAGCTACACAAGAGGAAAAGAAGGGCCTTTGTCAAAATTTCAAACCGTTATGTTATAAATTGGTAATTGCTCCACTCTTATTCCACTTTTGCAATCTACACAGTACTTGTAGGTTGTAAATCCTCGCTTTTAGTAAAAGTTAACTGAGTGTGTAGATTTAAAAAGCGGAAATAAAAACATCTTTTCCTTTAGCACAGGGAGACGAAAGGAAAAAATAAAGATAGTTTCATACTAACGCACACATGTATCCACATGAAATATTACGTGAACTACATGCATATTTTTAAAAATGTTTGCCCCCTACCGCTACAATGTGCCTGTACTTCAATTACTTTACTTATACTTCACTTCACTTCACTCACTCACTCCGCTAATAAGCTACATGTTTCAAGTGTATAACTTCACTCAACATATCCTTGAACATACTGAGAGTGTGAGGTGTATGTATAATAAAATATACTAATCATAACTCTGAGGACTGGGACGACTGCCAGTTTTTACTTTTCTCTCTTCTAATGTGCTTGTAATCTGTCCATCAGATCTTGCCATGTGACGCGTATTGCAGCAGTAGGACTATACTAGTCTCAAATATCCTAGATTTTACTATATATAATACCAGCAGCAGGGGCGGCTAAATGCAGAAACTATAATAATTTCCCAAGTATCTCATGATCTTGCACTTTGGTGGTAGGAATTCCGACATAAAAGTCACTGACTGCTTGGCGGAACTATACAATGTTATGCCTCCGAGTCGGACTTAGAAAATGAATCGTCTTGGAGAAACATGGAATTTATTACCCAAAATTGTTCTCCTCTGCCTATCCAGTAATGCTGGTAGTATAGCGGGGACTCAAAATATCATAAATGGCAGTGTGATCCGAAAGGGTCTAAGGCTCATATTTAATACGAAATACGTGCTACTATAAAATATTATGAGTAAGCGCCAGCGTGTGTTCCCTGAAATAAAGTACGATTATTGTAAAGATTCGCATTCGCAAAAATGTACATGATGTTATATAGATTACAGAAGTGGCAAAGAAATCATATTTGTTCCGTTAAGGTGTGAGATCCATTACAATACAGCACAAAAAGTTTTTTCCTACCTGGGTAATACATGAAGTAAAAATATAATGGGATTAAATTCTGTTAGCCACACTGCCACACAAGTTTGTGTGGATACGAAGTAACTTGCTAAAGATGAAAATGTCTAATATTCTGAAAAGAGAATTCATTTCACAAATCTTATAAATATTTACGACGGAGTAATAATTAATTAGCTACAGTGTAGTATATACACAGTACATCTGAAAATAAACATAACCATCATTAATGTTAATAAGGTAGCTTAATACTCTATCCAGGATGTCAACAATTAGAAACTGAAAGCAAAGTCAGCAAGGTCTAACTTCTCTCATAAAATCCAGAAGAGACGGAGGAAAAATATTGGTAAGAAGATTACTCTTGGCACACTTTCTTATATCCATCCATCGACTGTTTCCCTTTAGATCATTATCACGGGGAACATTCACCAAACTTTAGGAATCAAAGTACATACAAGATTCTATACGAGACATATATTTCATGTTCTCAACTACTCACACATATTAAAACAAATAAAACTTGAGATCAGAGTCTCAATAAAATTTCTATTCTTAGCCCACGCCTCCCTCGGCATTATTGAGATTGAGTTTGGGTTACATTACTTTGAACTGGGAGTGCCTTCCAAACAATTCATCTAAATGGCCTCCGGAGTTTGCACACACACACACACAAACATAGGATAGCAAGAACATGATCAATGTCGGCTTAGTCCTACTGCATCAAAAGGAAATTTATGCAACCGGTGCTGATCATGTGAAAAAAGTTTTTCCCCCAAGTAATAACAAGGGAAAGTATATGAGGTACGTACTACGGCGGAATCCACTTATGAGAAAAATACTTATCCTGAATGGCACATTACTAAAATAACTTTATTTATTATCAGGAATTCCCATATTTATTTCACTTGCTTAAAAATATGGAGGGTCTGCATAGAAAACTTTTTCTCATTTAAACATTGACTCCGCTCAAATATTCGATCAGAGTCTTTGTTCGGCTACAAATATGTAAATAACTAACATTAAAAGGTGAATTATAGGTTATTTAACATAAAAACGCAGAAAGGGAAAAACGGAACTGCAGTTTCGTCAAATGATTGCTCAAGTAGAAGAAACGATCCAATTTCCATCCTACATCCCTCAATATCACTAAAACCATCAATTGGAAACTCAAAAGAGTCAGTCAGTGAATTCACCAATCCATGAGCCTTTTCATCTCCTTTTTTTGCCTGACTACGTAAATGCCTGCTATAAATACATCCGTAAATCGAATGGCTAGACATATTCCCGAATTTTTTTCCTATCATACGTTTTGATTCTGAGTCTACAGAAATTATGGAAAAATTCAACAAAAAATATGAGCAAGTCGTTTATCAATCAGACCATCGTGGTACTTTGAAGGAAGCAAGATTGATTTTACCTTAGCTTTTCGGTCAAAAGAATAATGAGAGGGAATCCATACGTGGAATAGAATAATTTACCTGGAATCGTTCAATTCAACAAAAATGTCCCGACGACGACTACGAATTAACACCACCAACACCGCAATGGTCTTCCTCTGATTGATCTGATTAGTCTGAAATTACTATTTGCATTTGAATTTCTAAATATAGAACGACGATAGACTATAAAGCGATAAAGAATAATGAGCAGACGACAAGATAAGTAGAACCATAAATAAATCCATCAGCCTCAGCAATCAAAAACAATAGTAGAGACGAACATATCAGATATCGCGTAAATTCTTCACGCTACATTCTCTACGCAAAATAACGATCTCATCCTAAGTTCCTTCCAGTTTTGTGAGTACGTTACTTTTCGACGGACAAGTTTTGGGTGGATTCTACCCCCAGCAGTAAAAATAAGAAAACTCCTCTCAACCTTACATTTAGCTTGTGCAAGAACGGGAATGAAGACAAGAGTGATACATTTTGTCGATCATGACATTTCCGTCCCATCTTCCGCTATAATTTGCAACGAATTTTTTTCGAGTATTGTAGCAACCGAGGTTAGCTCTAAAAGTTGGAAGCGTGGTCTATTTTCGACATTAACCTCCCGTCGCTCTCAACTACAGATGAGATAGAATTCTCCAACTAAGTTGTTCAAACTCTTTCATTTGATTTATACTTACGTGACTGAACCTCAAATAAGCTAAGTTGACGCACTCCACCCTATAGATTTTTGGTCGGCGGTCAATCAGCACATACCACACCAGTCTCATTTGAAATTCTAACAATTCAACTCCTCGTGTCTCCATTCCCTCCAACATGTTACACACACTCTAATGAAAGGAACTTGCAAAGCTTGAAAATCTTTTATGACATCAATGTAATTAATACAATTTTGAAATTCCCACAGGTACTGAAAGTTACAAGAGACGAATGCAGGCATAATCATTTTAGTGTATAGTGAAACTTTACAGCTCAATTGAGAAGGAGCTTCAAAAATAAAACTACATGCAATAAAAAGCACGCATGTATCAAATTTCCAAACCCATGTAAACCGTTTCTTTGATCCGTTCAACAACAGTGTGGTAGTTTTAATTTGTGCGTCAACCTATGATTATTTGCTCTGGCTTAGAATCACATTGTCATGTTCTAAAAATACATCTTTCATCAGATATGTTCCAAGTTTTCCTCCTCCTCGTTTATTCTTCTCTATCCATGTGCGTCTACATTTCCTGCCGAGAGATTGCTTTTACAGCTCATTAACGTATCTACAATAATAGGGATAACTCCATCATTTTCACGCTATTTACCAACTGCTCCCACTTATCAAACATTATAATGTATACCACAGTATTCCAGCCTCCAGTTTAGAGCAGTTTCACCATATCTCAAAATCAGAAATACTATCCTTAAAAGTTTACAATAAAGGCTGCATGAGTAAAATAAGCTGAGACACATCTCTCCAGAAAAACTTTTGAAATTGCATTCCGATCAAGAGGAAATGACCCAAAACGTCGTGAAAATAACATAAACTGGAAGACTGAAATCTAATAAAGTCTACAAAACAAAAGGGGGGAAGTATGTTGTAAACAAAATATCTACAGTATTCGAATGAGGATTTAAAATATTAAAATATGTATATCTACAGTATTACATTAATTCCCTTTCCTTGACTACACAACACTACTAAATTAAGTACAACTACCCTATAATACGCTGACATGGTGTATGTAAAACATGCAATTAAAATGTCAAATGCAAGAAATGTATATACCTCGAAAAGAATAAAAATATAGGGGGTTGAAAACTGACAAATCCTGACGTGTGATAAAACTACAATGAAAAACGAAATGAGTAGAAACCCTCCAAGAGAAATGGAGTCAGTTTACAATTAGCTATTTCCAGAATATGTCACAGTTGAGGAGGCAGTCGTACAAGTGTGTGTCACTTTACCTCATGCGCTCCATGGGTATTACACGATATTGCACTACCAGTGCCGAATAGAGCTATGTAATTCAATTAATATTTTGTAGTAGCATTTTCTGATGCAGCAGATTTGAAATCTCGGTAGATCCAAACGTAGGTGCATTAAATGCAGACAAAGAGCTTATATATAGGCTCTACCAAGTATAATTTAATGTATAGATGAGCCTTCGAGCTCATCATCGTTCCAGCTGACAAGGCAGATGCCACACATACTGTGATACCCCAGCGTGACAGTGATGACATTTTAGGAGGAAACATTTCAACGAGTATGCAAACCAATTTTGTTAGGGCCCGAGTATATTGATGAGCGCTGAAGTTGAAACTGTCGAAAATATTTGAGGTGCCAGGTTCAGGTAATACCAGAAGAGGATTAGGGTTTCCGCAAACGCTGTACTATAACAATAAAAGCATAGACATATGCTTTCCTTATACTAATGTGATGTCCTACAACGACATACCTTCAATCCTCGATTTAAATGCAGACGTATATTTGGAATTCAAATGATACACGATACACCTTCACCAGTTTTTTACAACCACGACGGAATTATATGTACATGACATAGTCTTTATAGGTGTGGAGAGGAAATGCTGAATTTAAATTAAATTTTTCTTGTTAAACCCAACAACGCAAACGTTATACTTGAGAATTACGTTAAAATCCAGAGTCCTAAGCGTATAAATGCAACTTACTTTCGGAATCCGTTGTGTACAATCGCATCTCATTGCTCCATTCTAATCTTCCAACTACAGGCTGCTGTCTCACTGGCTTACCCTCAGCCTTTCCGGTTTCCTCCATATTTAAGGCCACTGATTTTGAGGTAGATGCCATTACAAATTCACTTCTTTTTTTGAAAAAATAGCTTTCAAGCTTACTAAATTCGAACGTGAAAAACTTTAAAAATACAAGTGTGTGTTTATACAAGGAAGCTTCTGACTATTAACTGGAGTGGCTTTATTCAAAGGGATAATTTGTGAAGGAAGCACGCTAAAAGTCTAATGAAGAACAGCAGATAAGGCACGGTCCACTCTTGTGTTCACAATTGAATGAACTGTCAGAGGGACAGATTCTCTTATCTACACTTCACTGCTACAAACCTATATGTGGGATAATAATTGTCAATACTGAGTCACGTAGACTTGTTTTCCTACGAAGTGCAACCATATACTATAAATATTTACGGGGTTACCATGAAAAATGATCTCACGTAGTTTGAAACGATTTTCAAACGCATTCGCATAGCTGCTTGTATAAGTTAAAATTGTAAAATTCAATCCTTTACGTGTGCACACGCACCAACACTTTCTAAAGACAACAATAAAATGGTCTGGGATAACTATGGTTGCTCTCGACCTCAGCGGTACTTAAATAAAAATTAAATAGCTTTCATCACATGACTCGTTATTCATTTGCATTTGAATGCCTATTCCCGTTGTGTCTTCGCAGCTATATTTCTATAATAAAAACTAGTGCTGCAATGTTTTCCATTTGTTCTGTTTCTACAACCAATTTATACAGTAAGACTTTGAGTGCGTTCAGCATGGTTTTTCAGTTTAAAAGTTAGAATGACATCAATGTAACCGCATAACTTGTTTATTACTGCTATGTAAGTATTATAATTTTCAGATATTATTCAAGTAATCTAAAAATTCTATCCATTCATTCAATTCAAACGTTATCAAGTCTCATATAAAAAACTGAAGTATTTCCATTAAAACTACAGATTTAGGTCACAAACCCGCGCTTTTCCATCCAACAATTGAAAACACGCGAAAAACATGTAGATCTACGTCGCAATGCTTTTAAGATTCTAAAGTTTTTAAGTGGATATAGATTAATCATAATTCTAATAATCATACTTCGAGTACGATAGTCTTTTCGGCAAACATAAGCCACAATCTATTTTAGCTTTATTGAAAATAGTGAACAAGAGAAATAATTTCCGAAGTCGTTTTTCAGAGATCAAACAAAAACTAATTTGAACAACATAACAGCCCTAAGAGAATCTCATAATATTTTTACAGCCATTCCATTGTAACCGAAACTACTGACCTCTCAAGTATCCTCATCTGGAAATCTCATTGAAGTAGACTAAACAGAGTGGTAAATAATACTTGATGTCGTTAACAACGTTATAATAAAATGACAATCTTATCTTATCACTACTCAAAGTCCCATTTTCTATTAATAATTTATTACAAACATAATTCAATTCCTGTCTATTTACAGCATGTAAAAAATCCCTCACTGACGTAGTTTGAAAACTAATTTACGTCCATAAAAATTTGACCGCGTAATTTCCCTTCTCAATATTATGACACAACCCAAGCATATCAGAAGCTTCCCGAAACGTCACTCAATAGCAAAAATATACGTAATCACCTGAAATCTCTCAGCCTTAATGCTCACAAATCACTAATTTAAAATACACGCCTCACTCATCAAACACTGTCACTTAGAACGTGTAACACACTCACAGCTAAACATAAAAAATCATTTGTCAACAACACCGCGACCACAGTATCCGTAAAAAAGGGATTCCTTATTTTCTTGCATGGAATTACCGAGTATGAAAATTCCGATGAAAAGCAACAGCCAAACGCCACACACTGATTTCTTTCGAATCTTTTATCTATTCCCTCCTTCGATTACCAGCACACACTGGGAGTCGAATATTATTTCATGATTTTATTTATTCCACATTGAAAGTTATATTTATGTTCTTTTATAAATATACCCTCAACTGAAATTCTCATATGAAGTGTTGCACAATTCAATGAAGATAATGGACCGCAGCTAATCTATGTTCCGTACATAATAACCGAAAAAACAAACCCGCTGAATTTCCTCCGACTTTTTCTATAGCTTTTCAAGGAGGAAGAGTGGAGTAAAAGGGAGTTTGGAATATCAACGCCTGTACTTGGGAAACTTCTGCTCATTGAATAAGTTGAAGGCTCGAGAATTTTGCGGCTTTTTTTCAAGCCTTGCTTTTGCTTAGAACTTGGTAGCTATACTCTGACTCCGATCACAAATATCATATGAAAGTTATATCCATGAATTAAATGTATATTCATGGGAGGGAAAAAAACTCCCCTTGAATGTTTATGTGCTGGAGAATGGTTTAAAATGCAGACGTTACATTCGCACAATTACTATGGCACGTTCGGAGATATGTAGGTATAAAAAAGATCAGTTGGAATGAAGATAAAGAGCGAGTCGTAACCTAAGATGTACAATTTCCATTTACTGTCTGCTATTATTATTATGGGAAGCAAGCTCACATTTAGACGGGGATGTATATAATGTTATTAGACGTAGAAAGGTTGGAAGAGTATAACAGTAGTGGCTCCTCTCTCTCTCTCTCTCTCTCTCTCTCATCGATATGACTTGCTTGTCTGCCTTTTATTTAACGACAACAACATCTATCTACTACCACTCTCTCGTCTACTGAAGCTGCCCTTTGACTTTTTTCCTCGGCTTTGCCAGCGATTAGTGTTTCTATATAATATGTGAGTCTTATTTCATGTACGTGGAATTTGGACCATCCCGCCCTCACTTCCCGCATGTTCTCCTCTTGATGTATTATGATGTTCCCGACGGCCAGAAATGAGCGAGAATGTAATCATCTGCTATTCTCCTTTTATGCGTCTCCCTACCCTACCCGAAATGCGCGATGTGGGTACAATAATAGTACCGGCATGTATGCAGCAGCTCTGGCTGTTTATACTTTTATATTGGTAAGAAGGGGCCATTCAAAAATTATTATATGTACTTCCACATTTTGTTGGCTTGTTTGGATTGTTTGCACTTATGTGTTTTCTTGTTGGAAAGGGACGTCGTTGACAGCGTTATTGCGTTGTGTGGAGAAAACAAGGAAGAAAGTAATTTCGACTTGATTTCACGAAGAGTCAACAACATTACAACGTCCAAACATAGTGGAAAGAGGTGGAAGGAATTTTGTTACTCTCCTACCTATGATAATGGCAAGGGCTAGCTAGAAAGCGGTAAGGCGACTTTTTGAATTTGATGATGAGAGAGTATTCCATTCAAATCATGAGTAAATAGTGAATGTATTTGATTTAAACAAGGTTGTTAATTTTGGGGTATTATAACCTTTTTACATTTAAACCCGAAAACTATTTGCGTTTCTTGAGAAGAATTTGAAAGAAGCTCGTCTTTACGAACTTATTATTAAGAAGGGGGAAATGGCCTAAAAGTTCTAACGATAATTTACATTGGGGCCGATCTCGTAAGCTGAATCATAAAAAGTTGCTTCTTGGCAAGAATTTAGGGTTATTTATCCTTTCCCAGTATATACGTCTAGGATTATGAGTCCGTGGAAATAAAAATATGAAATCACGCAGAATTTTTATGCTGATGACAGCTTTCTACATGATATTAGTAAACACTGTGGAAATAAATTGGAATATGTAATATGTAGCCAGCCCATGTGCGTCGATTCGGTGCGTTTATTATGAAGTGCCTGTCAAGCTGGAGAGGAGGTTTAAATTAATTTACAATTAGCTTTGACTCTGTATGCATCGGTGTAATATTCTAATAATATACGCACGCATCCATGAATATACCTTGTGGTGGTGATGACAGTCTGGAATATTTATGTGTATTATGTTATGTTCCTGTGCTGGCTGAGCCTTTGAGCACATAGAAAAAGGAAATGCATTCACTTGAGGAGCTTCTTCGTCTGAGGATAAATCCGGAATAGTAATGTGTAAAGTTATATGCATGTATATGTACCCGTCAAAGTAAGCCTTCTTCAGGCTTCTATCTTTAAGCCTTCTTGAAACTATGTGCTATAGCCAGCTAAGACACCAAGTTGAAATTTATGCCGGATTTTATAGGGTTACGCTTGGTCTGCCACCACGGGAAAGTATACACGCACTTAAATACTTTTAGATGAAACTAGGAAGAAAATCTAATTTTCTTTAGAAACTTGTTGATGTATATTGATGCCAAGTAATCTAATTTCGAGTGTTGATTCTATATACTTCGTGGGTGGAATTCAACTTAATGTGTGTACTCACACTCACAAGTAATAAATCACTTGCAAAAGCTTTTAGTGGCTCATCATTCAACCCAGGGAAAAATTAATTCAGAAATATGTACTTCATATGTATATCCACAGTAGCCGAAGCCATAACAAATTCAAAAAGTTAGTTTAGAAAACAAAAGGATGACTATGGGAAGTTTCCAAGATATACACATGCCATTTGAATTTATAGACACTAAAGTTATTTTAGAAGCGATTCACTTCCTCAGGAGAATCTAACAAAAGAGAAAAGTAAGTACGAATTGCACTTGTTATTTTGACAACTTGAGCTAACAAGCTCATAGTGGGTATGAAATCTATGAGAAACAAATGAGCAAGGGTGAAGGTAAGATCGTGAATCTATTCAAACATTCCATTTCCTTGTCGATTCTGCACAATTTAACCACCAACGAGCAAAAGTCTATTTGATTCATTAAGGATTCGCGTCTTGAATTAAGGTAGGAGTAATAAATTCTCCTTTAGTTTTGACACATTCGGGAGCTCTGAGTAAGGAAAAATTTATAACAATAGAATTTTTTCCCGGGTTTGCTTCAGTATACTTGGGGATACTATATCTACAAAACAGTTGTAGCTAAACACTGTGTTTATGCCATGATACAGGCGCAGCAGTAACATACATTTTACACGAAAGTCATTTACTTCCTTGCCCTCGCTCCGCTGCTAAAATGTTTTCTCCAAGATAAGAACTACACATCCGCTCCTTCGATTCCGACTCTATTGAAAGGTATTAAAATTCATTCACATGAGAGTAAAAGACGTTCACGTGAAGTAGAGAAATGAAATGTGGAGTTTTATTTAATAGTATTTTATGTTCCTTTTCATGGGGTTCAGGGAGAATTTTTAAAACGTTTGAGTGTAGGAATTCGCGAGAAATACTTATTCATGTAACATATTAGCATATCATTTACCCGGCATCAGCTGAGTGAGAGGAAGTCGCAAATATTATAGGAAGCATTTCTACACCAACGTAAACTAGTTTTTATGCATCTCCATAGAAATCCTTCATCATCCACTACTGCAAACTGTATCCATGAAGATGGAAAAAGTTCCATGTTTACTTCTTGGCCTAGGATGCATAATTTAAGTGCGGATCCATATACCCCGAGAACTGCACTTCCAGAAACTGTTCACGAGAAAAATAAGAACGTAGAGTAAACCTGGCAGATTCCTTGGTGACAAGTTGTCTCCTTGGCTTTTTCTCTATTTATCTTTTCTTCCCCAATTCATTTTCACACTACGTAAACTTTTCCGGTTCAATTGTTAGGCAAATTTCGGATCTGACTTGGTAAAGAAAGGTAAGGTTTGAGAGTTGCGTATAAGATGAAAAATGGAAAATATACATGTCTATATTCTATTTGACGAGTACAACGCTATAGAGCTTTTTATCAAAAACTCCATCTCATATGCTATGAATTGAGAAAATGCCAACAACAACCATGGTGCGTTTTGATAACGATGCTAAATTCTGGAAACTTATTTTGCAAAGATTTGCGTCAAAGACGCATCCATTTTTCCGCTTGACCCACATATCTACACATTTCCATGTTAACATTCTCCCCCATTTGCAAGTGGATTTACTAGCTTGTAAGAATACAAATTAATGTAAATTGTATAGAATTGGAATAAAACGTTCATGAAAATGATTTTCTTCCTGTCAATTTTCTCTTGAGCACACTCGCCCCTATTAAAAATCCTCTGAAACGTTGTTTGTTCCCCATAAGTAATAAACAAATAAAGCAATTTCAGATTTCCTCTACTTCGATCCGATATATAATAACAACTTGTCCTCAATTCTAATTGGACAGGTAAAAGTCATTTACCCAATAAATGCATTGAGTGGTATTTATGGAAATTATGACAAGGCACGAGTATGTAATAGCTGCTCCAATTATTACATATATTGACTTTAAATTTTTAAAACGTCGAATAGTTAGTTGGGTCTCCAAGGAGGAAAATAATAAATTATTAATTCAATTCGTCTTATTATTTATTGTTACTATAGTGCTATAGTTACAAAAACAATCATTATATCGTCAGTAAAAAACAATCAATTAATCTCTACTATGAATTGATACAGAGAAAAACAGAAGGGGACATACCAGTACAACATACAAGTACAACGGTATGCACTATTATTACATTCCATTTTCTCAAGTACGTGTGCAATAATTAATATCTGGGAAAGCAAAGTGGTTTCCTTGTTTGCCTTGTTACGGCTTGTCTAAGTACCTTTTGGCAAGAGTATAATTTTCTCATCAAATATTTTAGCATGGTAGTAACTTCAGCCAAGCATATGTAAATACCATAAGGTAATCTGATACTTAAGTCTCATCACAGAAATATAATACTCGCTAAATAATTATTATTACTATTCTCTTCCGAGGTGAGGTGAAAAGATGTTATCAAATAAACGTAGCCAACGAGGCGTGAAGAGGTGCCTGTAGTTCTAATGGTTACCACAAGTAGTCTTTGAGTGAGACCACACTGTACAAGGGCTCTACTATGGGTGGTACAAGGCAAACAAAATGCATGTATAAATTAAAGTTTATTTTAAGCAACCATACATAGATCAGCCTCTTGAAGCAAATCCTCAGCTAAATTGTAAAAGGAGCTATTTGAGGAATTTCTGCCCTAAAGTTTGCAATTTGTTAGCTCATTTTTGAATTTTACGAAGGAAATGGCACTGAAGATGTACCTCCTTTTGACTACCACCTACCACAATAATCCTCTTTAGGAATTGAAGTGCAATTGAGAAATTCCATTAAATCAACCAAAGTGATTTACTAATTCTCTATAACCTCTTTTCATTCTAATGTATGCTTTGGATTTTTAATGTACAAAAAACCTGGAGAGTACTAGCAAATAATGGGGATTCCATGCCACAAAATTAATTTGATTGGAGGTTTAATGTGTACAGGGAATTTTTTCAAGTTTACTCAATCTATCTGTTGCGGGGGGTTCAGTGTCTGTCTTTCTGTCTGTCTCTTTCTGTTAGTATTGACATTACGTGTAGTCGTGCTGGATGAGTGGAAAGTTTTGCTGTAGTCAAGGGGCTCTGAATTCGGCTAGATTAAAGGAACTTTGTTTACCCTTCTGATCGATTTCAATTTACAAAATGGACCGACAATCTCCATGCTATGTGTGGTGCATGATACATCTATATGATACATCTAGATATCTACACTACTACGATGTTCACAAGACTATGGGTGGATCATTAAAACCAAGGGAATCATGTCAGGGTATATTGAGTGCATACCCTTACACTTAAGTACATACAGTGCATAATGGATCAACTACTAAAAGGCACAGGGGCTTCAGGATGAATTTTCTCCACACATTTCAAATACATGGGAACATGTACCTTGGAAAATTCCCTCTCTCATGCCATTTCGTAAATGAAGAGCAGCGGGAGTCAAATGTTGAGGGTTTAATCTGCCAGCTTAAACTAACATTGGTATTTGTCCCACAACCAGTATTTTTTCCCTCATATATTTTTCACAAGTGATATCAGAAGATAAAGAAATGGTGGATTTGAATCCTTCAAAAGGTTCAGCAGTCATGATCCTCCATTTTTTGAAGAAAAAGTTGACTTATACAAGTTACTCTATCAATTTACTGGAGAAGAAAAATAAGCAAGTTTAAATGACAAAATTTGCTCATGACAAGTACAAATTGTTGAAATTTTAATGATCATCACTGCAGCTCAAAAGACATTACAATTTAGAGAGGAAAATTGGTATTAATTTCAAAATCCGGTCGACAAAGAATTCTTATATGGAAGGACATTATATTGAAATGAAATTATAGTAGAGTAAATATATGCATTAAATATATAAGAAAATGCTACTAGCTCACTATAGCTATATGGTACATAGTAAAAATGTAAATGGAAACCAAGAGACTGAGTTGGGTGCCATTTGTTCCCTAATCTAGGCACTATTCTTCCCTGTGTAACTTTTCATTTCATTGTGATAAAGCCTTCCGCTACTTTTACAGAGACCAAGGCCTAACGAGCCTTTGAAAATTTCTCATAGCACCGGCATCGTAGTAAGCTGAAGCGAATGAGCACATTCATCTTGATGCAGTAAAGTATTCTTAAGATGGAGATATTAAGTCAGCACAATACTATCATAATCTCTCTCTCTCCTGAAGCGTACGAAATCCATGTGGAGAGATGATGAGAAAATGGCGAATAAGAATTTCCAAGACCATAGTATTCTTCCTTTGGTCCAGTCTACAGGCTCACTAATATTTCTTATAAAAGATTTGCGAAAAAAATCTAAGGATATAGGACACAAGGAATAGAAATAGGATTTAGGAGACCATTTTTCATCACATTTCTAACCTACTGCCAAGTCGTTTTCTCTCGCCATAAACGATGCCCACATGTCGCTAATTCGGTTTAAGCCCCTCTGCCTTTTCATATTTTCTATATTATTCTTCATAAAATAGGGAGAAAAAGAGAAGCTTTTTTGGTAAACCTTGGATCCAATTCTTCATCTCACACACATTTACTATACAAGCAATGTTAAAAGGTACCGCAGTAGGAGAAGATATTAGAAAAAAGTGCTGGTTACGAATCCTTTCTAAGCTCTGTACAAATTTGGAATTCGTGCACCTGGGGAAAACCCTTAGATTAAATTGAAATAGGCGATGATTATTTCTGCGTTCAAACATACACACGCTTCATTTCCGTACGTTTCTCTTTCACTGTTTTTAGTCAAAATTCCTTTGGTTTAATCTTCCGCTTTCCTCAAATTTCACCTTCCATTTTTCATGTGTATATTATATATATGCGGACCTGTGTGTATAAATCCTTCTGTACAGTGCAGAATTGAACTTTTGAAATATTTGAGAGGAAGCTGTGAGACAGGAAAATCAATAGACGCACTAGCATTTAGCATGTGACAGGCTTTTGGAAAACACATAGAGCGGCTTTCACCTTTCTGCTTCTGTTTTACCCAAAGAATTCCCTGACATTTTCATTTATGAATAAGTAAATTTTTGACACTTGATGTATTTTCCGTCCTAGCACTTTCCTTTGATGATTTTGAGACAGCACATTTGTCCAATTTAGGATTTCATTTGGAAAATTCTAATTGGAATATTTTATCATTTTTGTAATAATAATTACAGAGACCAAGACAAATATTTTATATTCGTCTATATTATGTTTCACAGACGCTGACAGAATCCAAGGATAAAAGGGAATTTGGACGGAGCTGACATAATTTCATATTTGAATTTTGGGTGGGTGACGTGTGATAAATGCAATTGAATTTAGAATGTAATATTATGAATGAAATGAAGAATGACATTTTCTGGAGGAATAGTAAATTTAAAATAAAGGCGTAGTATGTGTACTTACCTTCATATGAAGCATCGTAACCTGTGACAGATCGTCTTTGTTGGTGCTCTTGAGGCACATTAAGATTGGCTGGGCTTTTACGACCCCCGGCTCCAACCGGGACTTCCGTCATCTCCGCCATGGGAACGTCAAGACGCGGACTCCCTAAAAATTCCATCACGAACCAATTTCAACTGTGCTCCCGTCTTATTTTTCTTTATGTTCCACACACACACACATTTATATCTATCCACACACTGTGATAGTAGGTCTTGAAATCGACAAAAAATCTATAACTGTTGGCTGGCTGGCGGAATACTGACTTCTCATCAAATTAATATATGTACGTATGTACGAGAATGATTACTTTCAATAACTCTGCATGAGATGATATAAGAGAGAGAGTCTCGTAGTAGTGGAGGATACTGAGCGTGATTATGGGAGACGATGAAGTTACATATATAAAGAAAATCAAATAGCGTCTTCGAATAACCGCATCATTTTGTTCCTATCTTTCAGGATGACTCAAATAGCAAGACAAGGGAAGTAGAGCTTGTACTGGGGAAAAGTCCTCTCTTGTTTTTTAGTAGTCCAGTCCAGTCCAGTTCTTTGCCCTTTACAATTCCATGAATATACGTAAGGTCTTGCCAAATTCAGCAATATGAAGTGCGCCAGGAGATTTCCAAGTACGATGACTCGTCTGAGGTGGTAGTGCAGAAGGGAATAAAAAAACGAGAGAAAAATCCTTTACAAAGGCCAAAAGTCATACACTTCAACTCAATCCATTTATTTCCAGTCGACGAGTAGTATTGAATCGCATTTTCTCTTTTTTATTTTTTAGCTTTCTTTATTTTCCAGTTCCTTTCTCCAAATCCAATCCCAGTTACGTTCAACTCAAATTGTATCAACGTTTACAAAAAATTTGAGTTCACTCGTCAAATATAAAATTGTCAACATCTCCCGAAACATTTGCTCATCCTCACAAAAGCAAGTTTTTCAAAGCTTTTTTTTTCTGAGAGACTCGTGTCCTAAATTTTCACAATAACTGAGATTTTTTCTTTACAATGGCGCGAACATCATTGCCCTCTTTATTTAGCTTCTTTTAAATTCTGACCAACTTGGACATATTCATGTGACTTTTAGTTGCCAAGCTTTTAATTTGATTTATTTTTTTTTTTACTTGTTCCAGATTATGTAATTAATGACTCACTTGAGAGAGTATCAACTTGATAATTTACGCGGGATAATTTCTTAGGAATTTATGGACATGGTGCCACTTTCAAAAAGTACGTCCGTATTAAATAATGCAATGTGCTTATGCCGGTTCGTGAGTAACTTTTCTTACAAAATAATTTTTGTTAGTTTCGATCATTAATTCTCAAAATACACCCGACTGTTCGATCCTCTGCACTGTAGTAATTATTGAGGTTTCAGCTCCAGAATCCATGTAATAGTAGCTACATGTGTGTGAAACTTTCCCTTGGAGAATGCCTGCTCCAGATTAGGAACTGAGAAGAAGAAGGGAATTATCAGAAAGTATAGCAAACGTTCAGGAAAAGAAGATCATGTAGAAACATTGGGGCTAACGACGTCAAGGAGAGAGCACGTAGCGGAGTTTTTCTTTTTCCACCAGTATTTACGTTTGTAGTTGGAATGTACTACAAATCAATATATAGAAATATATAGTAATGTTATTTATTTAAAGCTGAAGGGAACAAGGTTGGTTAAATGAGATAAATGTAGAAAAAGGCAACGTTGCCTGAACTAGGCGTCGTATATCAATTACAATCCATGGGCTGAGGGGATTTTCTTGCTGCACAAATAACCCAACGGCTCTGGCAAGTTGAAATTAAAGTTAATCACGGATGACTTAACTTGGTGCACAGCTCCTTCCAAGTCAATACCTGGATTGAGTCTTTAGCATGAGAGGCAGTACTCGGATAAGATGAAGCATTGTGAAGAGAAGTGTACACATGAACCTTCCCTTCCCTGAAAACTTTCTTCCAACTTTCCTTTTTTCTTACATTTGACTATGAAATCAATAGAGGCTTTAATTACTCTTGCCTAAATAAAACTCACACCACTCACACGTTTAGCTATATAATATTTTCCCCAAGTAAATATCGACACTTTTATCACACTTTTAGCACATGCCAATCCCTGTTAATATGAGTGAATATAGGCGTAGCTAATGATACAGAGTGGTGTTACGTGTAGGAAAATCAAGGGAAATTTGTGACACATGAGAGATATTATTTAAGGTAAAATCCTATATCCCGAGTAATACGCAACGTTCACAAATAAATGACAGCGGTTGGTGGAGGTCCGAGCGGAGGGAAGTTTTCACACTACTGCACGGGTATGAGCCAGGTGTGTCCTTTCCGTAAACTGTCTTTTTGTGACTGTTGACTTGGGTTTATTGCTCCACGTATTTTACTGCTACTACTCGAGAGCTACTACATTGGACCAACGCGAAGATTCCCCAAAAGTCATGTATGGGTTTTAGTAACGACTGGAGAGGTTAGCAAACTACCAGGATTCCTCCTCATGTGTGCGTCATTAAGTTCTCTTTTACAGGTCTCTACAGGGCTCGGAGAAGTTAATTGAGCTTGTGGTCATGCATGCAAGTTATCATAGTTTCATGTCTTTCTTTACTATTTAACTGCAATTGTCATTGGAAGACATACTGCTCAATTTAAGTATCCATGTAACATTTCACATTGTATAATTCAGCACGTAAATGTTTCAAGATTTATAATGACCGTGAATAATTATTATTGCTTTTATTGCGAATAATTCCCACAGCAAGTGATTACATTTAGGAACGGAATATAAATCCCAAAGGCTTTATTTTCTGTAGAAGAAAAATCTCGCTTCAAATCTCATAGGATTTTTGCGTGCAAGAAAATAAGTAGAGTATAGCTTTTGTAAATGCAAGGAAACAGAGACGAGAAAAATTTCAACGTTCACGTGAATCTAAATCCTGACCGAGGAAGGATCCCTTCTATTCTACGCATGTACATATGCATAAAAATATCTTATTTATATCCGCTTTACTTGGATCGATTAATTGGTTTTTGTATCAAAATCCGTTGGTCACGTGGGTTGTTATAAAGCCCATGGAATATTATTATTTATATATGATGAAGTAATTTTGAAAAATATTTAGTTTCAATGAGATAATATATGTACTAATTACGTGGAATCCTTTTGCTGTGGTGATATGATACTAGGAAAAATAATATGAGAATTTTGTAATTAAATTGAGATTTAAATGAATTTCAGGCTTTTGTATGTAACTTGAGTACCTTTACAATGTGACATTAGTTTAGCAAAACATTAATTCTGAAACTTCAAAAAGCAGGAGTTTTGAAGAGGCTGTTATTCTGCTTTTGGGTATGCGTTATTTGACGCGTTGTGATCGTAATGCTTTACTATTAATTAGGGAAAATACATCAAAATACGTAAATACCGCGATGGCTCATTACAAATAATAATACTCGTCGGAATGTAGAAGTCCTCAGAATAAAAACCGCAGAGGAAGCTACAAGTGTTCAAACTACACATTTCTATTTTAATTCCAGGATATTATGCTATTCTGTACTTCAAAGACTGATTCAACGATAACATTGATACAAGTGTTCATTAATTATACGTAAACATCAAATTATTCTAGCTACTTATTCTAAGAAATAATGATGCAGCTTGCGGCAAGAAACGCCATGAAGATTTTTCTCACAAGTTTATACAGGAGCTTCCCCCACGACTATTGAGACTTTGAGACGGGCTGGAAGTGAAAGCTCGCTTTCTCACTTTTGACTAACTTGAAAAGTTAAACCTCTTCGTTCTTTAGCGAAGTATTTCAATCAAAATTTGTTATACAAAATAGCTGCTTTCAAGTAAAGTGTGACAGTTGTATTCATGTGTGTATATTTAACTAAATTAGGATAACTACAGTAAGGAAATAGTAAATTTGTCAAATATTTTACAACAACGTTTGTTAAGAACAATTATTATAAATTGTATTTGTGCCAGTAGCTGTATGCAAACATAACTGACAAGAGTGACAACTGTAAAGAGTAGCAAACAATTTACTTTAATTAACCTTAAGCATTGTCCTTGTAAGTTGACAAGGTAAGAATAGACGTTGTAAGGGTAAGGGTATGATAAAATATTTGTACTGCAAAGCAAGTCAATTGCAGCCACTTAAATTGGCTCTTGAAAAAATATATTAGTCAGGAATATTTAGCTTAGGAAAAGTTTCTGTTGCATTTCTTTCGGATTTTTTTTAAAAATTTAGGACTTGTAGACTAAAAGTTTTAAAGTTTGTGAAAAATTATAAATACCTCGGCACTCTCCAAATTTTGAATAAAAACGTTTTAAAAAACATTTTTCTTGAAAAGTGGAAGGAAGGAATCCAAACTTTAATGGTTTTCCATTATAAAATAATCCCTTGTTGAAGATTCTATCCCTAGTAATTAATGGTACAAAATATTATGAGAAAATAAACGAGCGTTAAAATATACTGAAGATTAAGTGCACGGTGGGTGAGTGGGTCAGAGTGTAAAATACATAGTTTAGCCCAGTACAAGTTCATGCGCTCTCTAATTATAATGGAGAGCCGCCGTCGTATTTCACTTCCGAATAATTCCCAGCAAGCTATCGCGGTTGATTCTTCCATTCTCACACCCTCATCTATAATTTACTTGTGGTCGAAACTTGAGGCTAAGACTGCTTTTAGGGCAACACAGAATAAATTCACATTATAAATATTCCATGTTGAAGAACATAAGGCTAACACCACATTACATACATAGTGAAAGTCCAATGAAACTCAATGATTTTTTTTGTGGAGAGAGAAAAAGCTTATTTCTCGCAGACAACTCTACAAAAGCCAGTATCCCCATCTTTTTTTGAGCCTAGAGAAAGAGGAACTCCCAAAGCAATATATTTACAGCTTTCAAGATTTTCTCTACATTCAATAATGATATTTTCCTAATGTACAACTTCACTACTTGTATTTTATGCCTATGATTTCGTCTTGCTTTTCTCTACAATCACAAAATGTTCCCCCTTGAGAGAGACAGAGGTTTAAAACAACGGAATTGTTATTAATGAAAGTTTCTCTAGCTTTCTCCTATCCAAATCTATAGCTACAATCTTTGCTGCCTATGTAACTAAAAAAGAGATAGCTTTTAAGACATTGCACATAATAATTTCCTACTTTCCATCCATCTCAGCCTTATTTACTCCCCCAGTTCCGTAATAAGCTCACAAGAAAGATTAACTTCCAGAGATTCACTGATTAAAATCCAATGGATTTGCCCTAATAAGATTTTCTTACATTTCTCCACTAATTACTTTTCCGAATCAACCTTAATTTACTTGGAATTAGGTTCCTAAAATGAACTCCCAGGATTTCGCTTACCTCCATCTTTTTTTCACTTCTTCTTAATATAGAAGTAGTTTAAAAAACTTTGGGCCTAATTTTACAAGATACGGTGGAGTATAAACATCTTCAAGCTGTAATACATGTATACACGTAGTAAGGGAGCCATATGTACGTACAATGTATTGTAGTGGTAAAAATTCTGCATGTACAGTTATAATTTTAAAGGCTGAAGCCGACGTGACGTACTCGGAGAGAATTCTGTTTCAGTTCCTCTGGTTTATTCCATACGTTCAAGTTTGTGAGGAAGGTTTTATTGTGGTAAATCTAGAGAGGAACAATGCATTGTTTTGTCGAAATTTGAAATATTCATGACTTTATTTATCTCTCTTTTTCCCTCTTTCTCTCCTTCACTCAAGCTCACACAACAGCAAAGTTCTTACTAATTGGCCGAAATTGCTAAAACACACTTGAGTTAATCCAATTTGTGAAACCACCAGTTTTCAATCCTTTCTAGTGTGATTCCATGAATTTATCGTCTGGTTTGGTCCTATTGTAGCTATCAAACTCGCTTACTAGCTAAGTAAGTGAGTTTTAACTGGGAATAGGAGAGGTAATACTGTAAAACTGTGTCCTATGTGTTACGTTAAAAATCAGTGTAACCTCATTAGGCTAAAAACATTAGAAATTTACACTATCGGATTTATAACCTTGACAACCCTAGAAGGGTGTCAAGAGCTTGGGATTGTGGTTTTAGATGCATAAAAAATCCTAGGGTTTTAAATGCCAATAAATCTTATTCCAAGGAAGTGTTGTTGACAAGAGAGCTTTCACTAAGCACTAAAGAGTGGGAAAAGCATGTGCATTTAGAACACATAAATCATAGAGGAAGGGTTTAGAATGAATAATGGCGACGAGCCACTGCTTTACATAATAATAGACACTATTTTTAATGGAAGATTAATATAATCCTTTATTAGACTCGGAACTTTGTACTCGTGGAGAAAGTTCAATATCTTGATTTTTTCCTCCTGCTTCTGAGGAAACAGATTTTTCCGGATTTAAGTCATCTCCCCACCTCAGTGCCAATCAGTAAGTCTCTTTTAGTCCGTTGTGATTATTAAGATCAAAACTTATTCTGAAGGTTTTGAGTAGTACAAACTATATCGAAGCTTGAGAGAACCCTTGGTTATTCTCTCTCAGCGGGAGAAGTGCAACTAACCATAAAAGAAAAATCAGCTGGAGAACTTTATCCGAGCCTATAGTTTCACACTTGTTATGGCTTAGAGCAACTTCGACTCTCACCTTTTCCCAAACGAGAAAAACCTTCTTAATGGCAATTGGCAATCCTTTCAAGAGGAGAAAAATTCCTCTTAATTTGGATTTTCATGGAGAAATTTCCTCATTCGTAACGACAGTCCCAGAATTCTCTTTTCTCTTGTCATTTGTTGAGCCATATACACGTTTCTATACAAGACTGGATGTGTTGAGGGTGAGCTGAGTATCTCCTATGATTTTTCTTAATGTCATGGAATTAGACAGAGAGATTGAAAGCCTCTCAGTGCTGGGTACATTGAAGGCTTTCATCACTGAATCATATTGTCAATTTCAGTATTATTCAGTGGAAAGAAATAGACTGATCTTGACGTCCTTTACCACATCTTGTCGTAACCACAATTATATGTTTCACCATAAGTATGTAGCCATAAGTGAAATTTTTATAGTTAGAAAGTAGTAATTTTCCCAATCCTACAATTTTTTCACAATTCTCCTATTTAATATAACCTTAACCTACCACTACCTGAGGGAAGATAGACACAAAAAACTGGTGCTTGTTAGCCTTAAAATGTTATACGTTGCTACACAGGAGCAAAACTCCTACGAACATTGAACCTCACTTCGATGAGCTTTAATATTCTGCTATGCTCTCTTCCTTTCATGCGTAGATACATTTATAAAAGGAGCGTAAAAGCATGGGAAAGGAGTAAGTTGTTAGGAATCCTGGCTTGTGTGTGAGCAGGTGAAAGGAAATAGAAAACCCAACGAGGCCCAATATTATTTATTTTCTTTTACGACTTTCACTGCCTCAGGAACGCTAACCATCCAAAGTACAGTTGGAGCTAAACTTGTTGCTATCTACAATGTCACATAGAGTTTTTATCCCTCCGGTCGTTGCCATTTGTAATATTGAATGTTACACTGGGAAATGTAACCATATCTGCAAATATCAAGCACAAACGCTGACACATCGCATATTCCAAAAGGTAAACTTTGTCTTTTGGTAAAGGGGGTAAAAGAATAGAAGAGTTGGGTCGGTAGAAAATAAAACCCGTGTGACAGGATTGGAAAGAAGAGAGAATATTTGTATGCTTGTGACATCAAAGCGTGAAAAGTAATGAATAAAACAAAACCGCAGGCTCCAAATCTTACGGATTCTTGCCCACATGGTTGATTTTGCAATATGATCCCTTGTTTTGCACAACTGGGCGCGCAGACTTTTCATGTAAATATTCCAGTCTACATGAAGTTATACATATAAAATCCACCCAGAACAAAAATTCAATAGCTAAATCATCTTGTGTATACACCCATGAGCATTTACTTCATCCATACTACGAAAAACATATTCTTTACAACTTTGGAACTACAACCAATAATAGTACGTACAGGCAGAGATTTCACATTATCTCCCTGTATTTCCCTCAGCTCCACAAATAAATAGAGGTATGTATTCAGGGAATGTTCGAAAAACATTGTAACCTCCCGAACACACATGTTTGATGAAATGTGTTGCAAAATATCTAAGCTACTGTGCACGTATAACACAAATAACACAGAGAGGGAGCAACTTCAAACACTTTTGATCTTGCTCACATGACTTCAAACTTCTCTCCTCCAGATCAAAAGAAACACATTTCCAGTCTTATTCAACTCTTCCTTGCAACCTTACACATGCATTACACACACAGGCTGGAGATGTTACTTTTGAAAAAGCTCCTTCTTGTTTGTCTGTTTGGTATAACTTCTTCTACATAATGTAAAACTTCCTGTAAATGAATGCGTTAGCTTTTTTAAATAAAATTTGAACCACCATTCCCGGGTTACAAACATCCGTCGCTTGATAAATTATTTTACTTTCTCTCAGTGTCAGTTCTATATAACTCGGTCCTCCATATGTCTTCGAACTCCTCAATCTTGTATGAAAACATTTTGACCTTAATGCACATAAATTATGCAGTGCCATGGATCTGCGCATGTAAACACTTGTTTTCCTTTTATTTAATAATGTCCAACAATACATTATCTACATTTACATGCTTCAATGACACTTTACGGAATGGATCCCTTGTTTTTTACACTTATTGTCTTTCACTCTCTCCTTCAAGTGCTACCACTCTACTGTCTTGAGAGAAAACAAATACTGCGGATCATAAATTTATGTGGGCTGGAGGAAGGAAGGAGAATGAGCTATGAATATTACAATGTTATTACAATGCGTTACAATCGTTAGTGAGACCGTAGAGAGCTTTGTCAATTGGACATAGGAAGAATCCTTGTATGATTAAATGGATAATTGAAGGAAAGGGTGAGAATTGAATGGGATCCACCCCTATCATTGGAAACAATGATAAATTGACAAGAAGAAAAAACTTTGTCTGCTCTTTCCTAAATTACCTTGGAAATGATGACAGGGAAGAAGTGAAAGCAACTTTTCCTCACATCCCATATGTTATTGTACATAAAAACGATGTACGTCTCTGTAGTCTTACAATGTGTACTACCACTATCATTACATTTCCTCTACCACAAGAGATTCCTTGTAAGCTCCTAACTCCCCGTAAATTTTCACGAGTCAGCCAAAGTGTAGGTAATTTGATGTCGTTGACGTGGATCGAGTCGGTTCGACCAGAGTGAAGAAAAAAAATTGTCGAACAAATGCTTTTGGGGAATGGAAATGGCTTTAAGATCACTTCTACTATTATCTTACAAGACATAATTTGTGGGTCGTGCTAGGCTCCATACATCAAGCCTTCAAGCCACGCTAACTCTCCAGCCAATCCTTCTTTACTGCCTTCCATTTTTAAGGTACTCCTCTCCCGTAAATTTCCCCCACTCTCTCTCCCTCCAAAATTAATAATTAACCCTTTCACCTCAACTAATTCATTCCCACTCTATTATTAAGCTTGTCAACATGACTGCATATCGTTCGTAAGAAAATTTGATTTCCCAGTTGCTTCTCTCATTAGTTTTCTCTCTCTTTTCCCATTACCATTAAGGCAAAATTCCCATTCAAATCTTTTTGTACACGTAAATCTTTGGAGAGGAAACTTTTAGCGAATTATGTGGTTCTCCAAAGGAAATGAGTTAATAAGTTTTAATGGAAGTTTGCTTGCGATAAAAAAAATTATAGCACTTCTTGAGGCGTGAAAATCCTCAGGACTGCTACTACTATAAAGCACTTTCTTTACAGAACTTGATCCAAGGCTTTTACTCATTTCAGTCAGATGTCAGTGAGGAAAAACTTTCCCTGTATTCTCTCCTATGAATAAGAGCATCAGGCTATATACTGATATTTGAGACAATGGCTTTGTTCTAACTTCATCCCAGCTAAAACAAGGATATTGTTTTAGAAATCCTCAGAAAGCTCTCCTGTCCTTTTACGACGCTTTCAAGTGCATTGTGGGTGGCTACTCAAGAATGATGCTGCTGACTGAGGCGTCCTTAAAAAGTCTTATATTTTCCTACATATCTACATCTCTGTTCTGTACGGGAAATTATGCTGACTAATGCTTTATATGCTGGAAACAACGCTGTTTATTTTTTAATAGCTCTATAGACACGGAGAGTAATAGTGCTATTTTATATAAACACTTGACTAACAGACAGATTTCTCTTGTACCTGCAGCCTCTGTGCCTTCTAATCATTTGAAGCTCAACAGTTTTGACAAATGACCATTTCATGGTTGGCCTGCCAAAGTATTCGCAGCTCTTGTATTTTTCTCGAATGACACTCATACACAGCTTCAAGTTTTACTTTCTCTACTACTCCTCCTGTACTCACGCACGCTACAGTGAGAATTCAAGGTATGGAGAAAGGAGAAAGTACAAGGACGTACATGTAAGTAAAGACATCTTTATATTATATGGTTAGTTACACTGTGTCCTCTGTCTGCACAATTACGGTATTTAGCGTAGGATGAAACCCAAGTGCACTTATAATCTTGCACTACGGCTCATCATTATACGGATTTTTATAGAAGTATCTTACGCTCAAAAGTAAGTTACTTCGTAGTAAACTACCAACTTCATGGTGAGAGAGAGAGTGAGAGAAAGTGAGAGAGAGAGAGAGTGAGAGAAAGTGAGAGAGAGAGAGTGAGAGGCTGAGAAAAAATTGAAAGGAGAGGAAAGGAAATGAAGTAAAATAGGATTTGAAGAATTTTGTAGAAAAAAAGTCCAGTCTCCATGAAGCTTAGAAGCCCATGGGGATAATGAACTTCTGGTATTCCTGTATGTAGAGGGAAAGTTGTTGGACTGGAAGACGAGGAATAGAAACCATCTGAGAAAGGAATGAAGACGTGTTTTTGTGCGTGTAGTATTCCATGAAAGACCTAATATCATTTAGAGTATGCGCCAGTGAGAGGATCATTAGAGGAACGGAAGAGGAAAATATAATGAGCATTTTCTCATTCTATATAAAATTCCTCTTTGCCCTTGGTCTGATTCCTTTTCTTACCATATAGAGAGTTGAAAGAGGAGTGTTGTGTATGGATGATATGAATAGGAAGGTAGAGATTGCAAGATTGTAAAAAGGGAGAGATTCTATGGGTTTGGTGTGAGGAAAAAATAAATAAGAAGCTATTCCAAGTAATGAAATACTCATCAGCTCCATTCTTATAATTAATTCCATCAAAATTAGCCTAAATCCTGACTTTTATCCGGGCATGAGTAAGTATCACGTCAAATTTCCTACGCTCCTTTCTTTCTCGCCTCTTCTCTAGCTCCGTTTCATGTCACATTAAGCTCCACTTTCGTATTCCATTCCAAAGTCAGATACTTTCTCTGGGACAATTTCCCTCTTCCATGTATCCATTACCTGCGTAGTATCCTCAACATACAAGTGAATAATTTCAAGTTCCAGTTCTCATTCACCTCATAACCAGATGTGAAGGGAAGGCATTTGGTTGGAGTCAGCATTTTCGTATGGGATGTTTTAGGGAATTTGTAGGAATGATTTCTAGCTTTATAGGTGGAGAGCAATTTACATATATATTCATAGAAAAGCCCTTTGGACTTTATTGGTCTCATAGGTTAATATTTCATTTTTATTTTATCATTCATATTTCTGCTATGATTATGACAAGTCTTGTTTCACTCAGAATTAGTCTCGGTCTAGCCTTGTCTGTATACTCTGAAATTCGTAAAGTACACATTCTTGTCTGAATACATACGAAGGAGAAACTAGTGTCATTTTAGTTAGGTATACGTTGTAATAAAACATTCAACTTGGCAAGTGAAATCCTCGTTTAAAACGTTTACGTAGACAATTTCCTCGTATATTATTCATTTTCAGGGAGTTTGAACGTAAATGCTTGGATTTTATTCTCCACCCATTCAATTCTATTCCTAATTTTTATACACCTATTTTCTATGGTTCTGTGGTCTCTATACTTTGACTTTGACACAAGGCCGATCAAATGTAATTCCCTCTTCCTCATACTAATTCCTCAACCATGATCACCTCCGAAGCTGTAAATGCTAGATGTGAATTCCAATTGTATTATAAAGTGTAAATTTACATGTCAATGCTAATTTATTGGATAGAAGCAACTAGTCGATAAAGAATAAATCAAAGCTCTAAAAGCAGCTACTTGATTAATGAAACCCTTGAAGTGAGCACCTTTTATGAAGAGAACTCCGCTGTGCTTTCCTATTCATGCATAGAAAAATAAGGTCAAAGTCCTTCACATGAATTTTAAATTATTTCCCCAGTGATTGCTCCCAAAATCCTCACAATGAGAAGTTCTTGATAATAAATTGTTCCTATTGTTCTCAACTTGTAAAAGGGAATTCTATTTCCTTGGAAAATAATTACACTGATTGAAGTTATTTGTTGTTTACTGGGGTTAAAGAACTACGAAACCATTAAAAATGTTCCGTAACTACCCAGATAAACGAAGAACCTCATTAGTACCAAGGAATTTCAATAGAAATTCAATTTAAATTTCTTTAGGATTTTGTCAATAGAAAATTTTATCGTAAACAACCCCGGATCATTCCATTGTTAACAGGGATAGGTAAAAATCTGATGTGAAAAAGTAATTATTTTTAACGGAATTTTGTTTTGGGGGTGCTGAAAATCATGAAGATAATTTGCAAACACACTCTCTCTTCTCCATAGAAGCTTTTCAAAACTGAGCTGATAAAAAATCCGCGTACGAGTCGTACAAATTATGAGCAAAAAATATAAGAATAAAAATTTTATAGGAAAATCTTCTTGTCTGAAAAAACCTCATTATTCCTTCCGCAGATGAATGAGAGACTCACTCTCGAGAGAAATCCGACCTTTTATTCAGTAACCAAAAGTAGTTTAATTAGAAAAATACACGGAAATACTTTCACCTCGTATCAAATGACGTCTGCATCTTTTTACTTGTCCACTTATTTTTGCACTATTTATAACCACGAATTTCCCTTTGCTATTTTAAAAATAAATAGTAAACACTAACTTTAAAAACGTATCCATCAATAATACAATTCGGAGTGAGTTTCACTAAATAATAGAGTAAATTCAGAAATGACATGTGAACCTTCCATCGAAATTTGTATACTTTCCGAGATACTAAAAGGGAGGGATAGTCGGCTTTGGCCTTATTTTCCCTTTATACATTAACTGCTACATGGATCCAGTACTAGTATAGTGAGTATAGTCTCCATCTCACAGTGGGCTAAAATCGAAAAAACCGGACATTTCGATTTTGCCCAAAAGTCAAAGTGATGCAAAGTATTACCGC